>PISX010020307.1:0-36119 GCA_004024625.1 Mellivora capensis | reverse complement strand
CAGGTTGTTTTTCAGAGTCCATAGTCTCTCATGGTTCATCTCCCCCCCAATTTCCCTCAACTCCCTTCTCCTCTCCATCTCCCCATGTCCTCCGTGTTATTTGTTATGCTCCACAAATAAGTGAAACCATATGATAATTGACTCTCTCTGCTTGACTTATTTCACTCAGCATAATCTCTTCCAGTAATATTTTAATTAAACTTCAAGGTTAAAGTCCCCAAGACACACAAAAAAGGGAAAGATGTTTCATGCTCATGGATTGAAAGACTAAATATTGTTAAAATGTCCATACTACCCAAAGCAACTACAAATTCAGTGCAATCCCCATCAAAATTCCAATGGCATTTTACACAAAAATAGAACAAACGATCCTGAAATTTGTATGTAACCACAAAAGACCCCACATATCCAAAACATTCTTGAGAAAAAAAGAACTGGAGGCCTTACAGTCCTTGATTTCAAACTCATTATAAAATTACTATAACCAAAACAGTATAGTATTTTCATAAAAACAGACACATAAATTAATAAAACAGAATAGCAATCCCAGAAATAAACCCATACATGCATGGTCAATTAAATTGTGACTAAGGAGCCAAGACCATACAATGGGAAAGACAATAAATTGTGTTGGGAAACTGCACAACTACATGGAAAAGAATTAAACTAGACCACTAGCTTATACCACACACAAAAATCAACTCAAAACAGATTAAAAACTTGAAAGTAAGACCTGAAACCATAAAACTCTTAAAAGAAGGGATGACATCAGTTTTGACAATGAATTCTGGGGTCTGACTCCAGAAGCAAAACAAAACAAAACAAAAAGATAAAAACAAGTGGGACTACACAAAAAAGATTCTGCACAGACAAGGAACTCATCAATAAAATGAAAAGGCAACCTATTGAATAGGACAAAATATTTGCAAAACATACATCTGATTAGGGTTAATACCCAATATATGTAAAGACTTCATACAACTCAATAGCAAAACAACAACAGTCTGATTAAAATATGGATCAGAGGCTCTGAATAGATATTTTTCCAAAGAAGACATACAGATAGCCAACAGACATATGAAAAGATGCTCAACACCACTCATCATTAGGGAAATGCAAAAATGAAACCACAACGTGTTATCATCTCACATCTGTTAAAATGGCTCTTATCAAAAATACAAGAAATAAGAAGTATTAGTGAGAATTTGGAAAGAAGGAAACCCTTGTGCCTTCTTGGCAGAAATGTAAATTAGTCAAGCTGAGACAAAAAATAGAATGAAGTTTCCTCAAAAACTTAAAACCGAGCTACCATATGATCCAACAATTCCACTAGTAGGTTTTTCACCAAAGAAAACAAAAACACTAACTTGAAAAGCATATATGTACCTCATGTTTACTGCATTATTTTCAATAGCCAAGATATAAAAATTACCTAAGAGTCCATCAATGGATAAATGGATAAAGATGATGTGATACATGTACACACACACACATACACACAAAAATACTATTCAGTCATAAGAATAAAATCTTGCCATTTATAACAACATCAATGGATCTTGAGAGCATTATGCTAAGTGAAATAAGTCAAAAACAAATACCATATGATCTCACTTATACATATGGAATTTAAAAACAACAAAAATCAAGCTCACCAGAACAAACTGGTGGTTGCTACAGGTGTTGGGAAAGGGGAAGAAATCTGTTAAGTGTAGGTCAAAAGGTGCAAAATTCTAGTTATAACATAATTAAGACATGGAATAATAATGTACAACAGGGTGACTGTAGTTAATAATACTGTATTACACATCTGAAAGTTACTAAGAGTAAATCCTAAAAGTCTTCATCACAAGAAAAAAAAATCTGTCACTATGTATAGTGATGAAGGTTAACTAGATATATTGTGGTGACCATTTTGCAATATATGCAAATATTGAATCATGTTGTATACCTGAAATGAACATGTTATATGTCAATTTTACTTCAGTTAAAAAGAAAGATTTAAGTGTCAAGAAAGTTCCTCCCATTTCCTGCCAAATAATAAATGTCACTGATTCAAGATACTGTTAAAAAAAAAAAAATGGCTTTTGCTTTTTCTTGGAAAAACCTACTCAGTACCTCTGAAACCTTCTTAACAAGTTCTCTAAAAGTAATTGCTGGCTTTTTTTCTTTATTTGAATATGAGGTTTCATAGCAAATTTTCAAGAGTCTTGTTCCCACCCCCTAATGCTTCAAATCCAAATGGCAAGTAGTCAGATGGCACAGAGCTGTTCAATGCAGAAAACAAGAGTCTCCTGACATCTAGTAACCAGCTCTAAAACTTCTGTTCTTGGAACCAAAGAATGAAAAGAAAGAGAAAGGGGAAACATAGAAGAAAATCTTCATGACTTTGGATTAGGCAAAGACACCATGTCGTGCACCACCAATAAAATATGCAAACCCCGCCCCCCAAAAGACTTCTTAAACATTGTACCAAAAGCAAGATCCACCAACAAAACAAAACAAAACAAAAAACAATGAATTAGACTTCACAGAAATTAAAAATCTGCTCTTTTAAAAACACTAATAAGAAAGTAAAAAGGCAAGCCACAGACTGGGAAACAATAGTTATAAGTATATATATATATATATATATATATATATATATATAAAGATTTGTTTAAAGAAAATGTAAATAACTCTTAAAACTCAATAAGAAAAAAAGCCTTTAATGGGCAAAAAATTTGAACAGGACCTTACCCCAGAGAAGTCATGCAGATTGCAAATAACAGATGAAAACATTTTCAACACCACTAGTCAATAAGAAAATACAAAGTAAAACCACGATGAGATACCACTACACATCTACTGGAACAAAATTTAAAACATAGCAAAGGTCTTTAATAATGTGGAAGAACTGGAACTCTTGTATACTGCTGATGGAAAAGTAAAATTGTATAGACACTTTGGAAAACAATGTGGTAATTTATTAAATTAACGTATACCTACTGGTATGATTCTGCCATCCCACTCCTTGATATTTACCCAAGAGAAACAAAATCATATGTCCACAGAAAGACTTGTTTACCAATGTTCATACAGCTTTATCTGCAATAGCCAAAAACCTATGAACATTCCAAATGCCATCAACACCTGAATAGATAAACAATGATCCTATATCCACATCATAGAATACCACTCTGCGATACAAGAGAGTGACCTATTGACATATGACAATCTCAAAAAGTATGAGTGAAAGAAATTAAACAGAAAGAATACATATTGTAGATTCTACTTACACAAAATCCTAGAAAGTACAGTAAACTATAGTAACAAAAAGCAGATCAGGGTTGCCTCGGAAAGAGGGAAAGGAGTGGGGAGGATAGGGTGCAGGCAGAGGGAAGGGATTTTGGAAGGAATTACGGAACACAAGAAAACCCCTGAGGTGATGAATATGTTAATCATCTTAAATTTATTTTTTTTAAGATTTTATTTATTTGACAGAGAGAGAGGGAGAGAGAGAGCACAAGCAGGCAGAGTGGCAGGCAGAGGGAGAGAGAGAAGCAGGCTTCCTGGTGAGCACGGAACATGATGTGGGACTCGATCCCAGGACCCTAGGATCATGACCTGAGCCTAAGGCAGCCGCTTAACTGACTGAGCCACCCAGGCGTTCCAATCTTAATTTTAATTTTAATTTAATTTTATCTTAATTTTAGTGATAGTTTCATGGATATATACATACATACGTACTTATCAGTTGTGTACTCAATATGTGTGCAGTTGAATGTATATAATTTATTTCTCAATAATGCTGTATTTAAAAAAAAAAGGAAAACACTCCCCAGAGACAATGCTAGAATACCATATAGGGGTAAACAAACCAAGTTGTCTGCTGTTAGCACACACTGAACTTCCTTTCCCCGATAATATCTGCAAATTTATGAACTATCAAATAAAGTATGCGGTCTTCATAGATAATATACTTACACATGCAAAAAGGAGCCAAACAATTAGCCACTCTCCCTACTTGACCAGGAGAATAATAATCAATGTCTGATGAATAGCAAAGCATATAAATTTGATTTACAATGTTTCCCTACTCTATGAGGGTGGGCTGGAAACCCATGCTTATACATTGGAAAATGCTTACATACCAGACTTCACTGAAGGGCCAGATGTACATTTTTCCTTTTTCCCCCCTGACTTCTATACCAGCAGTGATCTACTGTCTCAAGCCTGGATGGCTCTGTCAATGGAGCAGATGGAACAATTCTTTCCTACTTCTAGTTATGTTTGATGCTCACTGATAAAATCAACATTTCCTCCTTGCTGAGTATTCTTGTTCACATGTGTTCATTTGGCATTGAACCTGCTTACAAGATGTTCTAGCAACATAGGTGCCAAGTCATAGTGGTTCTGCTCTGGGAACCTAGGAGTCTTCAGGGTACTATTTAATTCTTCTCTCTGTAACCTCCTGAGGAGGAGGAGGAAGAGGAAGATAAAGCTCTAGGTTTCTTCTGCATTTGTTGATACTTTCAGACAAAAAAGGTCTGTAGCTGAACTTAAGAATATACCAGTTTGACAGCCTCAGTTCATAATGAAGATGAGCTCTTTACCATTTCTGTTTCTCACCTAAGGAAGGTGCCAATGACTCTATTAAAAGGAAGGGGCTGTTTGCCAGTTGGAACTCTTTCACATGCCCTGTGAAGCTGCCCAACACAGCTGGTGGGCCAAAGAAGCCAGTCTCCATCCTGGAGTTTGACTCCTGCCAGAAGTCACACCACCTGAGAAGCAACAGAAGATGGCCAAGCCATGTGCAGTGTGCATACCAATTGTCTTGGCACAAGGTCAGTTTAGTTTATACCAGTTAGTGCTGCCCCTGGAGAATATTTACTACATATACAAATGGGCAGTTAATATGACCCTTGATAAACATGGTAATAGAGTTTGTTCTGACGATTGACCCAGAACTGCATTCTGCCAGTTATGCTATGATTAATTCACTGTGCTGGCAGAGAAAAAACAGCTCTAGCTGAACTCTTGGATTCAAGTTGAGAATCAGCCTACCAACAGCTCTGCTACAATGATCCAGTCAGTGTACAGTAAACCCCAAGGTTTTGAATACTCTTAAACCATTTATAATATACATGAAATGGAAAGATAGCATTACTACAAGCATAGACTCTTCCTAAAATGCCATTCCCTATTGGGTTGGGGTTGTTCTTTTGTGGTCTGAAGACCCTTGGAAGGTTTAAAATCCATAATCAACTCTGGCTTCCAGCATCTTTTGGATTTTCAATGAAGACATGTATGCCAAGGAACATAATGCCAACAGTGAGCTAATTCCCGGAAATTTCTACCAGCCAAGGGATTTGGATAAAACTGATCTGTCTCCAGAAATGCCAGGAGTATACTACTACTCAGTAAATGGGCTTTGCCTTTCTGTACTTCTTGCCTTTCCAGTACCGGCAGTATGAGTTTCTTAAAAATCCCTCTTCAACATGAGGATGAGAGGACTCTTAGAAACTTCCTAGGCCAACTTAACATGTTTCCTGAAAGTATCATGTAAGAAAAGGAAGTGGGCCCTAAGCCTCAGAACCTCCCATCCTCTTCAGACTGGCAGGACAGAAATGACAATTGCCTGCCTCTAGAGAAATCCAGGAATAGGCAGCTATTACATATTAATACCCAACACAGACCAAGAAATTCATGTTCTCACAGATTCTCATCAAACCAGTGGATTTCTCTTCCATACACATGTTCTCAACTCAGCCACAAAGTCATAGAGCCACACCTAATAGGGGTATAAATCAAAGATATATACAAGGTATTAAACATGTACCCAGGGAATAAATGTTGTTGTATCTCTAAACCTAAGTCTACATCTTAATGTTTTATTTTTTAAGATATTTTTTATTTATTCATTTGAGAGAGATACAGAGACAGAGACGAGAGAGCACAGGCAGGGGGAGAGGCAGACTCCCCACTGAGCAGGGAGCCAGACATGGGGCTCAATTCCAGGACCTGGAGATCATAACCTGACCAAAGGCAGATGTTTAACCATCTGAGCCACCCAGGCACCCCCACATCTTAATATTTTAAAAAGCTGCCCAGTTCACATTTACTTAAATTACTACTGATCTTGAAAATGAATTATTGGATATTTGGTTACTCTTTGTCATCTGTGATTTCTTTAATTAAATATTTACCAAAGTAAATGTTGTCATGAAATTTTTTTCAAAGATTTTGAGAGAGAGAGAAAGCAAGGGAGATAGAATGAGAGAGAGAGAGAGAGCAGGAGAGGGGTGAGGGGCAGAGGGAGAAGCAGACTCACTGCTGAGCTGAGAGCCCAATATGGGGCTCAATCCCCGGACTTCTGGATCATGACCCAAGTCGAAGGCGGATGCTTAACCAACTAAATCACCTAGGCATCCCTGTTGCCACATGTATTTAAAAATATTTGATGTATATGTAGAGAAACCTCCAATTAATATACTGTTACTCTTTGAGGTACAGGATTAAAACTTCACTTATTATTCCATTTGTTAAAGAACTGGGGATTTTTCCTTACTGATAGGGAAAGGGAAAGCAATATTTGGATATAAAAACTAAGCAAAAGTGCACGCATTTCACAGAGTATATTTCTCCAAGCAGTTCACATTGAGTAGTAAAGTCCTTCAAAGTCGCTTTCCTTCTTATTCATGCACATCCTGATATATAAAAACATCTATGTAGTTAGTTGGAAAGTACACATTGGCATAGTCTGAGTCTACTGTGACTGTTCATGGTTACACATGTGGGGCTGATATGGGTTGTCAGTTGGAATGTGGGACATAGGTGCCCCTATTTGGTTCTTAAATATTTTTAACTTCATCCCAGATTATAAAATGTAATTAAAAGTTAGTAGCACATTTTTTTCCCTACCATAATGCTGTGTTATAAGTAACCCCTTTAGTGAATGCATTGTCATGGGCTATATTATAAAGGGAAGAGAAGAGAAGGATTCCTCCCTCAAAAATGGAGAACAGGAACTTGACAAGAATATTAAGTTGATTCCTTACTGTCTGGGCTTTTAAAGCAAAATGCCATATACTGAGAAGCTTATAAACAACATAAATAAATATCTCACAGTTCCAGAGGCTGGGAACTCCACAATAAAGTTGCCAGCCAATCTAGTATCTGGAATGCTTCTTGGTTCACAACCATCTTTTTGCTGTGTCCTCACATAGTAGAAGGGGCTAAGGAATTCTCCTTAGTATCATTCATAAGACATTAGTCTTAACAAAGATTTTTTTGTATGACACCAAAAGCTTCTTGACATTGGTCTTGAAAATGCTATATTGGATATGACCCTAAAAGGACAGGCAACAAACGGAAAAATAAACAAGGGGTTTTATGTCAATATAAAAGCTTGTGCAAGAAAACCAACAACAAAATGTAAAGAAAAACTACAGAATGGAAGCAAATATTGTGCACTATATATCAGATAAGGAAATAGTATTGAAAATATGTAAGGATCTCATTCAACTCAGTAACAAAACCCATATTAAAAAACCCATATTAAACCCATATTAAAAATGGTCTAAGGACTGAATAGATATCTTCCCAAAGAAGACATACAAATAAGTGAAGGGGATTAAGAGGTACAAACTTCCATTTATAAAATAAATTAATCACAGAGATGAAAAGCCCTACTCAGGGAATACAGCCAATATTATAACAATATTGTGTGGTGATCGATGGTAATTATACTTATCAGGGGAGCATTGAGTAATGTATAGAATTGTCAAATCACTGTTTTACATCTGAAACTAACATTATATTTCAGTAATTGAAGAATATTAATCTCATTCATGAAAATGCCATCTTCATTACTTAATCACCTCCCAAAGAACCCACCTCCTAATACCATCTCTATAGGCAATGGGATTTCAACATATTGAAATTTTAAATTTTGAGGAGACACAAACACACAGAATATAACACCTGTGGCAACAGCTTTGCCTCCATTTCCTAGCTTTTGGTTTCTGTTACCTTTTGGGACCTATAGGCCCTCACTGCATGTTTTTATCACAACATTAAAAAGTCACAATCTAGACTGGTAACAATAACAGCTACCATGAAATGAATACCTACTATGTACCAAATACTAATATCAAATAATCATCCAAGGTAAGTGTTATCCCTGTTTTACACACAAGTAATCTAAGATTCAAACAATTCATATTATTGCCACTATAATATTATAGTATTAGATAGCACAGCAAAGTTTCCCACATGGTCTGTCTACAAAGCCAGTGTTCATTCTACTCTGTTTTATACTATTCCTCCTAGAAAAGCTACGAAGATTGTCAAGCTTTCCCTGAGAGTCAGCACGTTTCCTCCAATCCTGCCACTTCTTGTTTTAATGGAACAAGCAGCTCTTCCCCCACCTAGGACTCTGAATTTGAATTCTAGTTATTTTAATATGGTTATGTTTGCTAATGTAATAATAATAATAGTACAATATCCATGCATGTGACTGATCAAGGTGAATTTTGATGTCTTACCAGAAAAATAGCTCTGGAATTAAGGGCAACATAGACTGGAAGAGCCCAGCCTTAGCTGGAAAAAGACAGATGATAAAGGGCACAATGTCAGAAGTTAGTAGTATTCTCCAGGAAGTGTTTCTCAGGTAATCAAAAATTAGTCTTTCTTAAACTAAAGTGATAATATAGATTCTTAGTAAATCAGACAAAAACTATAAATTTGTGGCAGAAAGAGATATACAGAGGTTTAGATAACTACAGAACTCAGTAAAAATTCTTGAAGCTGGATTCTGGATGTATTCTTTGTATCTATTGTATTCAGACTAATTTATAGCTTGTATTTAACTTTTGCTATATTCAGATGTGTTATTTTTCAAAAAAGTAATTTATTATCACTTTTTAAAAGAAAACAGTCATTGTGGAGCCTCTGTGTTTTTTTTTTGTTTTTTTTTAAAGATTTATTTATTTATTTATTTGACAGAGATCACAAGTAGAAAGGCAGAGAGAGAGAGAGAGAGAGAGAGAGGAGGAAGCAGGCTCCCCGCTGAGCAGAGAGCCCGATGCGGGGCTCAATCCCAGGACCCTGGGATCATGACCTGAGCCAAAAGCAGAGGCTTTAACCCACTGAGCCACCCAGGCGCCCCGCCTCTGGAGTTTTTTGTTTGATTGTTTAGCATTACATAACCTTATGTTTGGAAAAAATAAAATAAATGTATGTATTAGATACAGTCAAAACCATGGATATATTCAAATTAAGTTATCAAGTTAATGTGATAGATGATGATCTTTTACTGAAACCGAAGTTGATGTTATAAATGGTAGAATATATGTCCTCAGATCTGGTTCCATATTTTAGCTATTTCTGTGTGTTGAATTCAGTAGTTTTAGTGCTTAAAAATGTCTTTTTAACTTAAGCATGCAGCATATAAGGGAATTAATAACTTTGAGATTTTTCTTGCTACTTCAAGATAATCAGATCTTACATTTAATCAAAACTACAACAATCTATTTTCACATACTAATATAAATAACTATACAAATGACCAGTTTAATTGAAGATCAGTGTTTCTGTGCACAAGGTAAGATTAGTTGGTAGTAGAGACCAAAAAAAATGGTTTCAATTCTTTAGATTTTTTTTCTTTTATCATAAAAGAAGTCTAGAAATCAGCAGTCCATGACTGATACAGGAAGGCTATGATGTCATCAAGAATGCAGGCTCCTATATTCCTGCTCCTGAATAATACCTTACATTTTTAAAGTCACCCCATCATCCATGGAGCGTATGCTGGAATTCCAATTATCATCTTCACACTGAAAACAAAGGAGAAAATGCCAAAGGGCAAAAAGTATTCCTCTCCACTGAGTTGGCTTCCTTCAAACAGCCTTGCCATAATTTCAACACAATATTTCTACTTGCATCCTATTTGCCTCAACTTAAACATATGGCCATACCTAGTTGCAAAGGAAGAAAAGAAATAGAAATTTGTTTTTTGTTTCCATGCAGCAGTGCATCTGGGTTTGTTACTAAGGTGAAAGAGGAAAATGTTTATCAGAGTAAGCAACTATTAATCTTTGTCACATGTTATACTTTTAAACTCTGCACTTTAAAAATCTAATGCAGTTCTTTTTTTTTTTTCCTTAAGATTTTATTTATTTATTTGACAGAGAGAGACAAAGAGAGAGAGGGAACACAAGCTGGGGGAGTGGGAGAACTGAACTACATGTCAGAGACACAGGCTTGATTATAGTCAGCCCTAGGCTGGATTTTTCTGAACCTTTTCCTACTTCTGATTGACCTTCTGTTATCCTCCGGCATTTGGATTTCTCTTACCTCCTGATTCACTTGAAATTTCTTTTTTTCAATTTGACATCCTGTGTATCATGTTTATAATGTTCCAAGAAGTATTAAGTTGAGTTTAGAATGATTCCCCTTCTTTGTATGACAGGCAGTAAGAGACAGTGCCAGTCTTCATTTTACAAAACAAAGTACAATACTCATGCAAAAATAATTATTAAAAGAAGAAACGTATTTCTGAATAGTATGATAAAAGTGTTTTCTGCCCTCTATTTTTCACACAGATGAACTCAGGCATAAGATTTCTGGGGAGGAAAACTCAGAGTTCATGTCCTCGCCTCCCCCAAAGAAAAAATGGAATTAAAAAAAAAAGTTCTTTAGAACTAAATGCAAGAAATTGCACAGAGAATGAAAGCAGTTACATGAGGAACACTAGCATAGTTTGACTCATTTGGTAAAACTTTAGGACTGGTATATAAATATGACTGATACCTGCAAAACTTGCTTTACTGCTTGTTCTTCCTGTAAATTGGTATTTCTCACAAAATTTAGAAGGGAACTCTCTAACTCCTTTTCTTTCTCTTTATGTGCATTCTGCCACAAAGCCAGCACAGACATGCAAACAGGTAGATTTGATTCCTTGTGCCAGTAATTGATATAGTTGAACAAAGGATTCTGTCTTTCACCATAAAACGTATGTATTGCTAAGAGGAATTATGAGTTATCAGGTAGAACAATACCAGATGGCAAAGCTTGGAAGGAGAAACTGAGGTAGGTACAAAGCAACAGAATACAACCACTGTGGGTCCCAAGCCCTGGTACAATCTAAGCCTTCACAAGGGAAGCTCGGCACATCTCCCTCACTGAGCAGCCCTGACGTCTTTTGGACCCTGGCACACGTGTGGATATCAGGAACCACACTATGCTCTGGTAAGATTAATAAAATTAGCCAAACTCCACCTCAGAGCCTCCTTTGTGTTTTCTAGAACAGTAGCTCCCCCACTAGAGGGCAGGAAAGGGTATGAAGAACCAGTAGAACTCCATTAATGGAGTTCATAAAGTTTTGAGTGAAGATGAAGAATTTCTTCTGTTGATAGGCTCTGTTGTCCTAATTAACATACATAATGGAGAGTGGACCACTCTCGAGTCCTAGAGTCATTTTTAAAAATTCAAAATTCTAATTATGTGACTGACAAGCATTTCCTAAGTTATTTTATTTGGTAAATTCATTCTTTCTCCTAGACTCTAAATATCTTTGAGCAGGCTCTGCTACGCAAGTGTGCAAAACCATTCATATTTTGTGACAAAAGCCTGGTTAATATTCATCCGATCCAGGAAAAAAGGGGACAGAGTAAAAAAACAATGGGATCCACAAATAATTTTGTACTTTTGTGCAAACAAGTCCTAAAATCTAAAAGAGTGACCAAGGTTTATCACAAATAATATATTTACCCAAGCTTACCATAATATGTAGTCTATTAGTTTTAAGGTATGACAGGAATAAAAACCAAAAGAAACCACAATTGCACATTTTAGAATTTACTCCAAATTCATCTAAATATGAAATATTAGTACAACATTGATAAATGAAAAACAAATGGGGTCTTTAATTCAGAGGTTGGGTTTTGTTTTTTGTTTTTTTGTTTTTTTTTAAATCTAGCCTATTGAGCTCTTGGAGAATATAGATTTGCTGCCCTTTCTTTATAATATGTAACTGCTATTTCTATTCTGGGGATTTCTCATGAGTTTACAGCCACACTGTCACATATGGTCTCCTTTCCACCTAGTACTGGGTAGAGTTAAGTTCCTATTGACTTCTGTGACTTGGATTTAGGGGGTTTCTTCTTGGGTCAGATGTATTTTATCTGAGAGGTCATGGCATGGCAATGCAGCTGTGGGCTGAGCATCCCCACCAGGAGGAAGGTAACAACAACACCCTGTGTCTATGGAGCCAAGCATGAAGAAAAACTACAATTAGCTTTTGCTGCTTTTCTGCAGAATCTGCATTTGCATTTTAAATTACATTTTGGTGTATTCATTTTCATCATTCTTTTGGCTTTTAAAGCTGGAACAGAGACTCCTGACAAAAACACTGCCGAAGATTGGCATTTATTAGGGAGAAAAAAAAAAACCACATCCACGTGATTTTTTTTTCTAAAATATTCCTTTGAGATTAGTTATTTCAGAAAGTCATGTTGACAGGCAGATGGAGAGAAAGATGCAAGATGGTTTCAGAGATTCTAGGAATCTCAAAGCCTGGATTTCCATTTCAACATTTCAATTCCTTGCTAGTCAGTGAGTTTCTCTAGCTCACTATATTAAGATGTGTACTATAGTAATATATATTAAACATGTTCTCCTGATACATGCTGACAATTATATAATTTATCATGCCAATAAGTCTGTTGAAATCAAAATCAAAACTTGTCTCTTAAGTCTCTGGAGGGATTCTCTCTCTACAAATTTGTTAAGCTTTGTGTATTCTCCGTCCCCTCCCATTTGCTTAAATACTATTGATTAAAAACAGCCTTCTCCCAAGTGATCACCGGGTGTTAAATGTAAAGCAAAACAAAAATTCACATGAATTGGCTTGTGAGCTTATTCTCACTTCTTTGAAAGGGACCAATCCCTCCTCATTAAATGATTAATTCTAACAGACCCTTTGGCCAATGAGTTTATGGATGGGTAAACCAAAAAGAATATCTCACTTTTCATTTTATTACTAAAGGACAGATGCTGAAAAACTGAAGATTGAGCCAGGTGCCAAGGGGGAAAAGAAAAATTATACAACTCAACCACCAATTTTCTAAAGGAGATATTAGCATGGAAATGTACTGCTATGATCAACTCAAGTAAAATTAAAGGAACTGATATTGTGGAGTATTTATAATTCTCTACAGTTCTAGAGAATTCTAACTTTTTCTATTATCAGCATATTCTAGTAGTTTATGTCTGGGTACATCCCGTTATATATTTTGTCCAGCCTTCAGTGGTTTCATGCAATAGTTTCTTGTTGTGCAATAATACTGAAACCCCTTAGGTTTGAAACACTTTTACATGCATTCCTTTAAAATTTTATATTGAGTATAAAATGCACAAAAATGCATTTGTGAAAAACACAGATAAGATCCCTCCTCTCAAAAGTCTACATTCTAATTAGCAAAAGAATCAGTAAGTGGGAAACACAAAATCACTTTAGATACTTATAAGTTCTACGAAAAACAAAGAACAATGAAAAACTAAAATGATATGGGGGAGGTAAAGCTAATTTAAATTGAGTGATCTGGAAGACCTAACAAAACATGACACTGGAGCTCCATTATAAGAAGAAAGAATGATGAAAAGATTTGGGGGTCAGAGTTCGAGCAGAGAGTATATAGCAAGTACCAAGGTGCTGGCACAGGAACAAGCCTGACCTTCAAAGAAGCTAGTGTGGTTGCTGGACAGTAAGCAAGAGGGAAAACGGAAGGGGATGAACACCAAAATAGGCAAGAACCATATTTTCAGGTCATTAGAAGCTACTAGGCTACCCATTTTTGTGAAGTTATCCGCAAAATGTAGTGGCTTAAAACAAAGGTTATATTTTGCTTACAGCTTGAAGATTAGTAATATGGGAAAATTCTTCCAGGCAATTTATCTCAGATACAAGGTACAAGCTGGGACAGCTAAAGCTGGAGGACTTATTTCCCAGGTGATTTCTTCATTTAGTGTCTTGTGCCTCTGTGCTCCTTGGCCTCTTTCTCTACATGGCACCTCACATTCTAGGGCCTCTCCAATGGCTTGCTCTTCCTAAAAGATGTCAGCATAGCTATCTCATGGTTGTTATATGGCTTATACCAAGACTCCCCTCCACCAGAGCAATCCTTGACCCATATTTCAAGCCTTCTATATGACCTCTCTTCAAAGTTTCAGAACATTCCTTCTCCCAGTTTTTGTTAATCAAACAAGATGCTAAGGCCAACCCAGAGTCAAAGGGAGGAGAATCAAAGATCTCCTCTCTACGAGAGGAAGGTCAAAGAATTTGCGGCCATCTTGAGTCAGCTATAGAGGCCATGGTAAGCATTTTGGTTTTTTTTTCTGGGTCTAGTGGGAAGCCACTGGAGGCTTTAAAATGCAGAAATGACATGATTTTCTTTGTGTTTTTAAAATATCATTTGGGCTTCTAGACAGAGAGTATACTGAATGAGGAAAAGAGAGAAAAGCTGGGAGACCAGTTAGAGGAAGTTACAGCTGTCTGGGTGGCCTGAAATGGAATGGTACCCATGGGAAAGGGAAGAAGTGAATAAATCTGAAGGACATTGCAAAAGATTTGCAGTTGGGTAGGTCTGTGGGAGAAGAAAAAGCATCAGGGAGACACTAAAGATTTTACTGAGATACTATTTACTAAGATAAGAGGAAAGGGATCCAACTATTTACATGCCTCATATCATCATTCCAAAAGCTCTTTGCAACAGCTCTGTGGTAGCCCTTATTATCCCCAATCTTTGGACAGATGAGAGTAATGAGATTCACAAATAAATGAAGGAAGGAGATAGAAGAGGGAAGGAAGGGAGAGAAGATAAGAAGGAGGAAAGACTTTCCTAAAACAATTAACTAGATCCCACGAGAATGGGTCTAGAATTAGTTATCTAGTCAGTGCGTCTTCCCATTGTACAACATAGTTAACTGTCAACCATTAGTATAAGAAGTTGAGTTTTAATTACTTATTTTGAACCTCCTCAAAGAATGTTTCCTTCTGAGTAAAAGAGAAACAGTGAAGATGATCACAAGCAAAAGTTTTGTTCTTAGTAATTACAGAATTTAAATAGTGGCATGATTAAATCTTTTCAAAGATCTCTAAATTTAGGTTAAATTAATTTTGATTTTATTCATGTAAAATATCACCTACTATATATGTTTTTTAAGTTGAATTGATAATCACAGAAAACAGAGGAAAAGTATGATCTAGTAGAAATGTCCTGGATGCCCTACTTCTATTTCTGATTTTGACATCAAATAAACAATGAATTGTATGAAAATTCCCTAAATTATGTCCAATTTCCTCCTCATCAAAACATTATTACTTTTAATAACCATGTCATGAACATGTAACAGGGAAAATGTTAGGGGAAAAAGATTTTTGTATACCTCAAAAAATAGTGGGTCTGTTATTATGAATTCTTCCCAAAACACTAATTTAGAATTTTAATACACCAGTCTATTACCAGATAAAAATAATCCAAAATAATGCAATATATTAGGACTCTTTGTGAGTAGAATCCTTTCATTGACACCTCTCTAAGTCACATTCAGCAGCATGTAGCACTTAACGGGATTTTGCCAAATTGGTCATCAAATATGAAAACTCACATCATGGTAAAAAAATAAGTATCCTAGGAGGATCTTAGTTACCAAGATAATAATGACTGATAATTATTTTTTATCTCCCATTCCCTTGCTTTATATTCAATTGTTGGTCACTATTAGCACCTTCCACTTGATGAGACCCTGCCTGGGGCACTGAGCTGGCACACACACACACACACACACACACGCATCGCATACACACTCTCACACCCACCCCAGGATACCTTTCTCTCACTCTGAGCAATGTTCCTTTACCCACATAGGAACATTGATTGGGCCTGTTTCCGTTCTAGGGGAGTGGAAGTTTAAAGGAGTATTATCTGAATAGTCATTTGGTGATGTGGTCTGAATTTTATATTTCTCAGCAGAAACAAGCCACAAACATCAAAACTGCCTGGAGATACAGATATATATATAGATTTTATAGATAGATAGATAGATAGATAGATAGATATCTTTATCTATAAATATATTTTATCAATAGTCTTGTGTTAGGTCTCAAAGCTGTGCTGTATATAGATGAAGATGGTAGGTCTAAATACAGAAAAACCAGACCATTTCTCTTGTACTTATTGTGGGAAACTGATCTGATTTGGAAATGCTTAAAGGCAGGTTGAGAAAACTCTGCTGAATGTCTAAATAAACTTTCTGATTGTTCAACAATTTAATTGATGTTTCTGAGAAATTTGCAGCCAAAAGACCTTTGGATTTCAGTGCAAGCAAAATTTAGTTAGACATTCTACCAGAGTCATCATTCTTAAAATTCAAATTAAATAAGCAATGTTCCAAAGCATAAAATTCCAAATACGTTTTCTTTCCCTTTAAAAAAAAAAAAAAAAAAACTTTCTTCATCAGATGTCACCACTTCTGTTAAAAACAGGAGCATTCTCATTTCCCTACATCCTTCCACATGGCTCGGTGAGGCTGTCCTCACACGGACACTGTATTGGTCTTCCCAATTCCCTGTGCCTGCGATTGCTTCTTTCATAGGCTAAATCATCTTGCATAGTCTCTTTGCGTATTACAATCTGAAATATAATTTGGTTGTTACATTAAGCTAAATATTCTTTCAGTGTTTACCTATTGACTATGAAATACTGTTCAAAGTCTTTAATCACAATCTCCAGGTTAAGGCCACCTCTTGGTCATGTGGGGATGTGGACAATTTTTTTTTTCAGAGTTCCTGTCTATAAAAACAGTTTGATTAAAAACGTATTAAAAATTCAGAGGCCCGGGACACCTGTGTGGCCCAGCTGATTAAGTGTCTGCCTCCGGCTCAGGTCATGATCCCAGAGTCCTGCGATCAAGTCCTGTGGGGGCGGGGGGGGGGGGGGGGGGGGGGGGGGGGGGGGGGGGGGGGGGGGGGGGGGGGGGTCCCTGCTCCATGGGGAGTCTGCTTCTCCATGTCTCCTCTCACTTGTTCTCTCAATCTGTCTCTGTATATCTCCCTCTCAAATAAATAAAGTCTTTAAAAAAAAAATTCAAAGGCCCATGTGATGTATACTGGTTTGCTAACAGATATTTAAAATCAAACATAGAGAAGATGGGCTCACCTATTTATTGTCCAATCAGAGGGCGTTAAGATTTTTCCTAGTGTCCAGGCTCCTTCTCTGACTGTTCAGGTCTGGTAATCATCTTGTCATTATCTTTTGATGGTGCCAGTCCCTCATTTTGTGGTAATAGGATTTATTCTCCATTTCTTATTTTTATTCTTCACATTCCAGGAATTGTTGCCAGTTCCTGACCTAATTTGAGTTCAAAATAATTATGTTTTTATTTTTCTCGATTGACACAAAAAAAGTAGCAATGCTTTTATCACTCACAATGCCAAGGCTTTTTGAAATATTTTTGTAACAATACAATACAGGTCTTCTTGCCTCTGCAGGATCCTATTATTTATATCATGCTGGTTACGTCACTAAAAATGCTCCCTCAGCCAGTGAGCAGCCCATGAATACTGGTTCCAGTGACTCTCTCAGAGCCTGTGACTATGCTTCAGGATGATGAACACCATGCTTATCCAGAGTTTGCAGAAAATACTAATGACAATTCATCTTCTGGTTATGCTAAATTTAGTATTTTGAATTTTATCACATGGAGGTAGAATAATAAATCCCTCATCCATTTTTTCTCTTAAATTCTATCGGTTATCTCATGTCATTCTTTGAGTGTGCCTTCTTAGTGTTGACTACACCTCTGCTTCCCATACACCCCTCCACCAGGAAAAATGGAAGAGGGTCCTGTTGGCAAAGTAGAAAACCTTAGGTAAGAAATGTCTGTCCCTCACCCAGCATGGCTTATGAACAGCCTGAAAGGGCATAATGTCACCTCATCTACTGGAGGCGAGTGAGAACATGAGTTAGAAGGGCTGAACAGCCTTTACTAAGATGCACATTCTGATAAATGCCACTTTAAATCTCATTCCTGCAATTAGGATGAATTAATCCCCAAAGAAAATACCTTGTTGAATGCCTGTGGAATATTTAAACAAACAAGATATCACAGATAGAATTCAGTCTATTATTCTTAATTTCATGTTTTCATCAAAAACTGTCTAATCTAGTGTTGTTTTTCCAAAGATACACATCTCCTAAAATGAGAGTGATGAATTACAACGACACCATTTTTATTCACCTACATGGAGTAAGTACATACAATCAGGCTTTTGTAGATTTGTTTTTCCCAGGACTACGCAGACTTCCTCTTAAATGAAAACCAAACAGTGATCTGGTTTCACCTTCCAAATCAAGTGGCTCGTTAACGGTTGTGAAGGCAGTACTGATGTACTGGGTCAAGCTGACCTGCTTAGATCTGTAAATCTGTTCTGATACTATTATCTTCTAGAATTGCATGGAGTATGGTTATGGAAGGTGTCTGGAAAGATGTCAGATGGAGCCTGAGTTTCAAGGAAGCTGGTTGTTTTCCCTCAGTTCCTAACACCCATTCTGAACTATGCGAGGAGGAATACTGTATATTTAAATGCATCTGTTGTACAACTGCTGAGTTCAGAGTACTCTAGCAAAGGGTGGGTAATCACACAGATGGTGTGCTTCACAACCAAAACCACTTGCTGTGAGATGCCACATTCGCAGAGAACATGTAAATACTTGGCACAGTTGTGAGAGTTTTCAGAGGTGTTACATTCATTTAGAGAGTTACAGCTTTGGTGGTGACAGCTTTTCATTTTGGGCTAGCAGGATTAATTCTTTCTTCCTTATTTTTATTCTTGACATTCCAGAAATTGCCACAATTTCCTGATCTAACTTGAGTTGGGAAAGAGTTGTGTTTTCTTATTTTCCTTATTTTGTTCCTTAAAGAGAGTTCCTCTACCAACAACAATGTGATGCAGAGGGGCTGGGTGACCAGGAGAATAGGGACTTTGGGTCCCACCAGGGAGTCCTCAGGCCTATATTCATGTGCCTTCCCACATTTCAATAAATACCACCAGCAACACATAGTATCATTTTGGTTTCTTTCATTCCAAACATACTAGGAAAAGTATTTTTATGTACATTTTCTAGGAACATTCGTTTGCCCATCCACTTATTTATTAAATATATCACTGAGGGCTTGCTGAGCATAAAATAGAATCGGTCTCTAGGTCCCTCTGCATGAGCCTCCCTGCCAAAGTAAGAAAGTTGGGGAGCAGCCACAGCTGAGAGGGTCTGGAAAAGACAAAGAGTGAAGTATACCTGAAGAGTGGTGAGAAGATTCAAAAAGACAATAGTAGGTGGCATTGGTGTCTGTGAGAATAGACAGTGAGGTATGACAAGCTATAGGCCAAGTCCAGGACCTTCTCCACAGGCAGCATGTATCAGAGCATGCAGTTCATGTGGCCCTTGTTTTGGATACAGGTCTGGCTGTTTAAAGGGGCAATACATGACTGGATGCTAAAGGAAGGTTAAAATGACACAGGAGCTCCCCTAAAGGAATTCAGCATCCAGACAAGGATGTACACCAATAAATGTAATGCACCAGCACTCTGAAAAGAGCCAGAGTGGGTCACTTCTAGTTTCATGGAGGAAATAGCACTTGTTTTGGGTCTCACAGAATGAGTAGGTGTGTGTCAGAGGAAAGAGGGTAGAAGAGAGAAGAGTTCCAAAGATTCGTTCCTCCTAATTCTGTGGCACGTAGAACAGTGGCTGGTATGTAAGAGTTAACATTTACTGAGTGAATGAATGAATGACTGAATGACTGTCAAAGACAGTTGGGTGAGACTTTTTAAAATAAGATTCAGACTCCAAGGACCCCATATTCATATTTCTGACATCATGCGACAGGCTACATTAAGGTGAAAAATGTGTAGAAAGACCGTCTAAAAAACCAGTGAATGATGTAATGTGGGAAAGAAGATTAGGAGGTGAGCTTAGAAGCCAATGAGAAAACAAGGGTAGGAAAACAGTGTCAACCAGAAAAGAAGCTTGCCATCATAAGATTAGTTTGTTGTTGTCAAAGCCATTTAAAAATTTCTGTGTATATATTTCCTATAGAAAATTACAAAAATAAACCAAAACAAAAAATACCCTCCAGATTCTAACATCTACAGAGACTCACTAATCCAGATACAACCACTATTAATCCCAGTCTTACATGTTTTAAGACAATTACACTAATATTTAAATAAATATTAAATGGACTGATACTCTATGTTTTTGTCTCCTAGTGTATTGTGGAGAAGGAGATACCAAGAAAAGTCTCAGAAATAATCCTCATCTGATTTAGCACAATTTTCTGAGATGTCTGAGAGAGTGGGAAACGTCTAGAAGTAAGGAACTTCTAGGTAGTTCTCCTGAAATATTTTAAAAGCCACATTTGTTACTTAACTAACAGTGACTTAAAGCAATGAAAACATTCAGTTAATTGTCAGTGAAGAGGTGGAGACAGGCAGCCAGCTCCTGTGCAGTAGCTGGGTGACATTACCCAAGGCTCCTTCTCCTCCTCTCGGCCCCCTCCCCTACACACAGCATGTTGGCTTACTCCTTCAAGGCACCAAGATGGCTATCCCAGCTCAGTTTCATATTCACATGGTGGCAGGAAAACATGAGGGGTGTGTGGTGCTAGCTTTGTCTGTCCTCTTGATCTGAAAGGCCAAAGGTCTCTCTCTGCGTTAGTGTAGTTGGCATCCCCTACTTCTAATCGATCAGGATTTGATCAGATGGCTGGGAAATTAGAGAATACAATTGTTAAGACCATCTTTAATAAATGTTGTGTCATTAGACCTGAAGACACGGTGATGCCAAAACAGATCTGGGGTTCTGTTAGCAAGGAAGGAGGAGACAAAGGATATTAGGTAACCAGCCTGACTGCCATACACAGGAAGAACAACCAGGGGTTGGTTCATGAGACCTACCTAACAACCTCACAGGTACATCTCAGATACTTCCCACTATAGGAAAGATTCATGCTCCACCTCTAGAAACCATTTGCCTAATCACTAAAATGCACACCAGCCTCTTTATTCTCTGACACTATTTCATTTGTGCATTTCACTGGCAGGAACATACAGTTCAGCGTTCAGTTACACTATCATTATTCACCTTTCTATATGGTTCTCTTAGGGCTGCTCTTAATCTCTATGGCAGGCAGCCCATGAGCCAAATAATGGCCTATTTACTTTTGTAGTTTTATTTAATGCAGACATGCTTATTTACTCACATATTGTCTATGGCCACTTTTACACTTACTGGGACAGAAATCATATGAACTCCATTTCAAAAATATTTACTATATGCCCCTTTATAAAGAAAAAACTTGTCACCCTCTGGTCTACGGGTCTGTAAATTTCTCAAAGGCAAGGTCACACCCTGTATTTCTCTTGCATCTCCATGAGCACAACTCTAGGGACATAGGAGGTGCTCAACGAATACTTTCTGTCGGGCAGAAATGAAAATCAAAGGAGAGCTCAACTCTAATAGTTAAACTCTGACATAAGTGCCACATATTTGGTGTTTCATTAATGTTCGCTGAATTAATCTAGGAATTAATCAAGTAATTGACTACTTAAGGCAAAATGCCTTACTACTTAGAGTGCGGGCTCTGGCTGCAGACTTCCTGTGTTTAAATGCTGTGTGTCCTAGGCAACAAACTTAACCTTTCTGTTTCCCCTTGCATAAAATAGAAGTAACAAGATTCAATAGCTTGGAAAGTTCTCAAAACAATACATATCACATAGTAAGTTCTCAAAAAAAATTATTTATTAGTAATGCTGTGAAGGAGAGTCTTGTAAAATATATAATGTCATTTTAATACCCTGTGGTAGATCTTCAAACCCATTCCATAAAAAAAGATAATTAAGAGACAGGATCAAGAAAAGCTCCAGCTTTTCCTGGCACCACTAACCCAAGTGTGAATCAAAAGGAAATCTGATGTAGGTGTTGCGGGGACGTCCAAGGAAGCATTTGCTAGTAGCAGGGTCAGAGAATAAACTAGCACATGCTGAGGGGGGTGACCAAAAAGTCACGAACGTGTCAACACAGAAAGCCTGAACTCTGCTTCTGCTGATGAGAAGCGTTAGCGTCCCAGACGTGAGGTGAATGGCAGGAGAGCGCTTTCACTGAACTGCCAGCTAATGAAGTGGTGAGAAATTAGCAGGCCCTGTGATTTACACGCTAATGTCCCCTAATGCCACCTGGGGGCTTCCTGCAGGCAGAGGCACAGAGGAGGGGAAATGGTGTCCTCCATCCAGCAGCCAGCCTGCACTACTATTCTCTCTTTGCCAAGCAACACAGCAGCCCAGCTTGTTCCCATTCACTATTCAGCAAGCGGTTGGCAGACTTCCCTCAGAGCATGGGCAAGCCACAGCTCTAAGAGCAAAATGAAGACAATGAAAGGAATTTTAAAAGGCTTCCACCTTTTTGCACTTTCTGTACGCTCTCTAAAAGTTGACTCAGCAGGCAACCCTCTACCTTTTCTGCAACCCTGCCAACCTCTCCCTCACCACAAGAATAGGCCAGTGGGAATGGTCACTGTAATCAATGCGCTCTGTGAAACACAACTCAGAAATAGGATTGGTGAGACATAGCCCCCAGAAGCTGTTCTCGCTGCATTTATCATCATTACTTAAAAGAGAGGAGTTTCTTTTTGTGAAGCTGCAGCATGTATTCCTCTACCCCGACTGCAGCTCGGCCCACCCGCCTGAGCCCTAGACTCTCCCGTTATGAAAGAAGTAACAGTTCTCACCCCAAAAACACATGCCAGGGGAAAGCAGGAAAGGACTGTCTTAGTCTACTGGCATCTTTCAGGCAAGAGGCCAAGTCAGAACTGAGGAAACAGTGTGTGATTGTGTATAGAACAGCCTCCCGTATTATAATCATATATTTCCTTGGACATCCTCTGACTGTCAAATGAATAATGCTGCATTTTAGCTCCCCCTGGTAAGCAAGGCCTGATTTTAAGACCATTAGGAAGGGGGAAGAATGCTACAGTCTTCTCGGTTTCTCTAGGGTCACAGTGTAATTGTGTGGCAGGAGGAACAGGGCTCTAGAGATGGTGTGACAGTCACTTCTCATTACCTCCCACTTGGTTCATTACATCTGTAGACAGCGATTGCCCATGTGTGGATACTTCCATTACACAGAAGGATGTAATGTGCCGTAGACCTCAAATGGCTTTCAAAAGGGGAGAAGGTAGGTACTTTATTCCAGGCACATACCTATCTTGTTTCCAGGGGCCACGCCAAAGGAATAGAAAGTGACATAAGGAATAGATTAGTGGTGATCAATACAGAGGAACAGGCCCCGTACATGCTAATAGCCAGTGAGGTATGTATACATGTGAATCCCACAAACATGTAACACGGCACACAAAAGACTTACCAACCTTCAAATTTTACTTTAACAAACAGACCCAATTCATTCAGGTGTATGTACATAAGCTCTTCTGTGGGCCCTCTGAACTGGCATTGCTCCTCTCTCACACATTGTGTGTGTGTGTGTGTGTGTGTGTGTGTGTGTGTGTGTGAGAGAGAGAGAGAGAGAAAGAGAGAGAGATAAATTTTTCATTTGCAAGGGTGAGTCCTCAGAATAGTGAAATGCAGATATATTATTTTATACTTTTCTCAAGGATGTAAAAATCCCCAATTAGATTACAAACTGAGGAGAATTAACAAAAAAGAAAATTATAGACAGTTATAGAATGTTACAATCAGGAATGAATCTTAGGTATTATCTCTAACAGCAAAGCTCAGACTTCTTTAGAACAAAACAAAATCACCTCTCCCTAAAAGGTAGTAAGAGGTACCTAAAAAGATACCCACAATGAAATAAAGCTGGGATGCTACATACTATATCCTGCTACTGGGAATTCACAGTGATGTCAACTTATTAAAGGAGCTGAGAATTCCTATTACCAAAAAAAAAAAAAAAATCCATTTAAGAGTTTCCATTATTCATTCCAGGAACACTTTTTTAAAATTCCAATCTTATCAATATCCTATGGAATAACTGTACTATAATAAGAGATCCTGTTCTTCTACATTCCCTCATTTTCTACAGATCTATACACTAGTAATTCACAAATTTTCATTCATCTGAAATACCTGGGGATCCAAGAGTAACTCTCAGAGATTATTCAGTAAACTAGGTAAGGTTCAGGAACCTTAATATTAATCAAGCAACTTGAATGCAGATGGACTCATACCCCACTTTGGAAAAATACCAGACCCCACATGTGCTCTATGTGAATTCATCAGGGATTGAACTACATGTTAACAAGAGAATTTGATAGTTAATAGGCTGGATGTCTGAAGCTTGGACTCTGAAAGTTGGCCAAGTTCATCATGAATTACAAGAGATTCTGAATATGAAAATAAATGTTTGCCTCTATAAATTGACCACAACTGACGGTTCACCTTTATAGCTAGCTTTAAAGGTGTATCCTTTTCACTTTCCGACTCATCTATTTACTGGATTCATTAATCCACTTTTATTAATCATTCAACAATTATTTACAGAGCATTCTCTATGTGTCGGTCACTGGATGGAATGCTAGGGATGTTAGTGACAAAAAAAAGACAAAAATCTTTGCCCTTGTAGTCTAATGTCTTAGGAAAAGAGACACAAACAGCAAAACATCAATGTAAGAAACAAGTGAATGATATAGTAGATTAAAGTCAGAAGGTGGTAAGTGCTAAGGAAGACCAGGCTGAGGGAGCTCAAGGGTACAGGCGGGCAGGGGACAAGGGGGGACAAGAACAATGGAAATAGGACAATAAAAAATGACACCTGGGCAGAGTCTTGAAGGAAGTAAGGGTGGTGGCCTTTCAGGGATGTAAAGTAAGGGCCCAGGCCTAAAGAACAGCCAAGGGTCACAGAAAAGGAGTAGAAGGAGGGTACATGGGGAGAGAAGGGAGAACGGAGACGAGGCACCGTAGTGTCTCAGGCAGCAAATCACCTGGCTTAGGGCTTGGACTTGAACTCTGAGTGGAACGAGAAGCCATGGCAACATAGTGAGCAGAGAATTGAGACTGTTTGGGTCCTTGTTAAAGGCTGAATGTATTCGACAGGATTCACCATTGAGTGGATTTCTAGTGCTGTGTCAGGCACTGAAGTTGGAGCCGTTTGGGAAGATGAACACACGGCTCCTGCTCTCAGAGTGCCCCTAGTCTCTGGGCCTCAGGAGCTGCTTGTTGCAGTCAACACGTGAAGACCTAAAACCTAGTATCCTTGGCCCTTTCATCACGAGCCTCAGCACAGTGTTGGCTCCGTGATCTGGGCATCGCATGCTGCCCTGTCCTGGGCTAGCACAGGAAGAGCTCGGGCAGATCAGTCCAGAGGGGCAGGTGCCCAGCCTCGCCCTGAACACACCGTGGCCTTTGACCAGACATTAATCCCCCCCCCCCCTTTTCTTGGCTCTTCCATCTGTTTACACAATTTTCTGCAGAAATATATTTGTGAGGTCTGATGAGATAACCGGCACTGAGAGCTTTCGTATGTAATGGAAAACTGGCAATTTTAATTTTCCCTCAAATTATCATACTCTAAAATAAATAGAGAGTCGAGGAGATTCTCCAGCTCTTCGTTCTGGCAGCGCTGCCTCAGCTGAAGATTGTCGACAAGCTGGCAGCCCAGAAGCGAAGAGAGACTTAGTTCCTGGAGATAAAACCTGCTCGTTTTCAACAACCGAAATTCTGAGAGAGGGTCTTCTGGGGAAGAGCCATTTGTAGCGACAACCTCTTTTTAGAATTTTAACGTGCTTGCCTCCTGCTAGCTAACTCCTTTCTGTTGGGAAAGGATGTGAAAAGTCTCATTTAATTTCAGCCTCAAACATAATTCTAAAGGATCAGACTCGCTCACCTCACCTGTCACTCATCAAGAGTCACGTCAGAGACAAACCTCCATTCCAAGGAGATGGGAAGTGAAAGGACAGGTTTCAAGAAAGCCAGAAAAATTAGCATGATGGTTGTGTTTGCCTTAAGCATGCATATGCAGCCTTTATGAACAGCAACATGATTTTTAATCAAATGCTTATGATGTAACCTCCCTGAAATCAGGAAAATTCAGGGACTTGGCAGGCAACTGGGGAAAGAGGCACCCAATACAATGCTACTTCATACCACACTCTGCTTCGGAGCTAAGCTACTCCAGATGTTTTTCTTTTGTCTTCATTTTATAGTTTCCCTAAATACAATGTCTTACTAGCAGCCAAGGAAGCAAAATATACAACATACTAATTAATAGCAAGATGCTTAGCTAGGCAATTCTGTCTCTGAGTATGTGATTATATTTTTAGAGATTTTTTTTTCTTTTACCTTTCTTCTGTGAGATTTTACTAGAGGAATAAGTAAGGGGGTATTAGGAACCCATAAAATCTTCTGTGGCTGTAGTATGATTACTCCTACTCAAGCAGTAAGAAATATGCTATACTGCTGACTCTTAACCATACTGGTTCTAGATGTTACATCAGTTATGAATTCACGACGAAACCAAGTTGTCCTGGGAGTGACAACCACAACTCACAACGAGCAATTAGAGGTGCAAAGGGGCTTCTTGCCATTACACACCAGCTTAAAATTTTAAAAATTAAAAGTCAAATTAGTCTTTCCTGCCTGTTCAGTGATCCTTGAACTTCCTATTATCAGCAGAACATGTTGCCACACCTGCTCTGCCAATCCCCAGCCCCAGATCAATCCAACCATCAACTTTCTCAGCTCCTGCTTCCAGGCAGCTGAGCATGGATAAGGAAAAAGCCCGTAACTCTGTGTACTGGCACCGCACCAAATCTATGTTCTCCAACATCAGCCGGACCCTCAGTGCTACTGGCAATTCTTTCATTTGTCCCCAGTCAGCTCCGTTTCAGATTTCCCCTACAGCTGTTCCAAATTGTCAACATACTCTACGCTCTCCTCAGTCTAAGTAGCTGCCCTTGTCCATCTACCGGACAAAAGAGAGGTCCTCTCATTCCCCTCCCCCTGCAGCCTGAGCTGTGGGAGTATCATCCTTTTCCCCCCTTTCCTCCTTAATTCCATCAGGGAATTAGCTGATCCCCAAAGCTAACACTTGTAGGGAATATTGGATACCTTCTCCTCAGACATCTTCTGGGGCTTCAGTCACTTCCCCTAAACCTTTGGGGTCTTTAATCCACTGCTTTCTGCTCTCTGCCTTCCACTCTTTGATCTATGAATTTGCTCAATGTCTGCCTTATCACCACACACACACTTGTGTGCACATAACGAATGTGCACACAACGCACGTGCACACATCCCCACTCAAAACATTTTAATCATTTCAGCCTTTCACTCATGCTGCAAATTGCCTTGTATAGCAATTATCTGTTTACATGACAGTTTTCAACTGGTCCAGCGGTTTTTAATCATTGTTGTGTCACAGATTCCTTTGAGAGTCTGATTAGAGCAATAGACCTTTTCCCTGAAGACACGCACCCCCTCACCACTTGTACATGCAATCCCAGGTCACTCACTGACCCACACAGGGAACATTATTACCACCACTCATCAATACTTCTGTTCTACTCGTCTCCCAGGCAAGCTGGAGAACCACACTTCCTTCCTGACTTGAGATTAGTCACTGCTTTGGCCAATGAAATGCAAATCGAAGCGACGTTTGCTAAGCTTTAAGAGGCTGCCCTGGATGTGCCGGGCTTGCTTTTCACTCTGCCACCGTAGCGGTGTTCCAGGGCACGACTGCCGGGTCAGCGAGGGTCCTGGAGTGAGGAGCACGCTGAGCAGAGCACTTGGCCGACGACAATGGACAGACGGAGTGAGTGAGAGAGAAATCTAGTTGTTTGGAGTGGCTGCAAATGGGGATGGTTGGTTACTGTACCGCAACCCAGGCTCTCCTGCTTGACAGCGGAGCATTCTCCATTAGATATGAAATCACCTAAGTCAGGAAGATTCTTTCCAGTGGAGCATAAATTACCCTCCTTCCTGTTCCTAACCAACGCGTTCCTTTCACTGCATATTTCTGCACTCCTAGTTCTGCCTGCCGGCAACACTCTTTCCCCCAGGGCTCCTCATCCTTCGGACCTCAAGTTAGGTGTTGCCTCCTCAGAGAGCCTCTTTTTGACCTCCTTCCCACTCCCTCCAGCCCATTATTCACATCATTCGCATCACCCATTTCTGTCTTTCACGGAACATGTCACAGCCTATAGTGATCTTAGCTATTGTCTGTCCCTCGGGTTCTGAATGCACAACGTCTGTATTCTTGCTATCGACAATGAGGCATAAATAACTAATGCCAACCAACTTTAGCCCCACATGAACTGAAGGGAATACATTCAAAATATGGACTGCTTTCATTTGTTTCATATAATGATAAAAATAGTATCATAAATGTTCAGCTCCTACTTCACACTTTCCTAAACTATGTTAATAGAAGAGAAAGCTCTAACTAAAAATGTTGGACAGACATCCAAATGTTTGGATGCACATCAAGAACAAACCACTGAACCTTGGTAATCACCCAGTCACCATTAAGAGGTCAGCTTGACATTTTGGGCTCTTTTCAGACAGTTGTGGCCAACAGCACTAACAACCTTTGGCCCCAACCCAGTTAAATAGTAGTTTTTGTAATTCATCAGTATACTTTTGTTTTGTTTGCTCCTTTTTTCCTTTTTACTCAGGACCTGCACCAAATGATCTTACTACACAGTGATAGTGAGAATTAGTCCTCAGGTTTCGGGAAGTATCGAGTAGCTAAACCTTTGTTATGTATCCAGAGATATAGGTAGAATATCTTGTCACAGAGTAAATAATTCATACGTGTTCAATGAATTAATGAATACATTTTGTATGAAATTACAAAGTATTTGTTTTACTTGCCTTTATTATATGTAACTAATACCATACAAGACAACTATTCTAATTCTAAAAACCCAGGGTGCCTGGTTGGCTCAATGGGTTAAAACTCTGCCTCTGGCTCATGTCGTGATCTCAGGGTCCTGGGATAGAGCCCCGAAGCAAGCCCGGCATCAGGCTCTCTGCTCAGCAGGGAGCCTGCTTCCTCCTCTGTCTGCCTCTCTGCCTGCTTGTGATCTCTGTCTTTCAAATAAATAAATAAAATCTTTAAAAAAAAAAACCAAATTTTAGCCTTGTTTCACCTATATACAAAACATGTTTAAAAATGTTAGAAATACAAAATTTAGTTAATATATAATTTTTCTATTTTCATTGCTTTTATGAAATGTATTAAGCAGTCTTAACATTTGATAAGAAACTTAGAAGTTGCAATGTTATCCTTCCAGCATACAACAGACTCTGAAAAACAGTCATTAGAAATCTACATCTTGTCAGATCTCAATCTCATAAGCAAAAATTTTCTGAACCTTCTGAATTAATTGTCTGAATAAGATAAATTTAGTCCTGATGAGAACAACTGAATAAAATGTTTTACAATTGCTAAAATATAAGCTTAGTTTAGAAATAAAAATAAACTTAGTTTAATTTTGTTCTTTCATAAACCATTTTATGTTTCCTTTGAATTTCCCATGTGGCAGTGTGCATTGCAAAACAGTATCCCTTAAAACATGGAGCACATCCATTACCCTATCTCTTATGTAACATGTAATTGGGATGTGATAGCTACATTTTTCTATTTATAATTTTACAAAAATCCACATGGGTAACTTAAAAATAAGATGAGTTTTGGGGTGTTTTTTTTTTAGATGAGACTGAATATCTCTGCTCTCTGAATTGTTTCCTATCAACTAATTTTTAAAAGGAGATTATCATCTGTCACCCCATTTTAAGTGAATATGGGTAATCAGATGAGGTTTATGGTCTTTAAAATGGGACACACATCCCCTGTGTGTTTGCACACACATTTGAACACATATAAAGAGATTTTTTTTTTAATTGTTTTGCAAACAAGGCTGGTCCTTTCTCAATTCCTCATCACTACATTCAGGCTTCAAAAAAAATTTACAAAAGCTTCTTTTTTGTTCTACTGAGACATTTCAACCAAACACATAAATTCCACAGAAATAGTTGCTATAGAAATGCAAAGGGGATAAACAAGAATGAATTATGCAATCAAAAATTGCAACTGAAGTAGGGCAGTAGCAAGGTTTATGTTTAATAATGCTGACTGTATTTATTCTTGACTTTATATATACTCCAAATTGAATGTTCTGAGTCCTAAATCGGAAGGTCCTTTACTACTTAAAATAACACATCTTAATGAAAATATTTTAGCAGAAATTCCACATTAGGAAATCAGTACATGCCAAGCCAAAAATAGTTAAATTTAATGAATAATGAATTCAAGTGATGCCAATTACTCTCCTTTATTTCACACAAAATGGTCTTTATATGAAAAGAAAGAAAGAGAGGTTTCCTCCACAAGTTCTGCAGACACCTTGGCTCTGAAGAATAAATGCTTCTTCAGGTTTCTACATGTCTTTCATTTATTTTGCTAAGGAGCTTATTTTGAAATAGTGCTCTATAACAGCACTTAAGGTTTTCCATTAGGTTTATTGAAGGAAAAAATCATAAGTTAAATCTCCTAAAAAAATTTTGCTTCTGTTTTTTACTTGTTTAGGGATTATACTTTAAAAGCTAAATTACTAACCAGGCATCTGGTAAATGTGACTGTGGCTATTAAGCTCTTCTAGTCTTTGATCTTGCTAATTAAGTTTTATACAACTTTAGAGAGAAAAAGTTCTATCAGTCATCTTATTTAGACGTAGTTTTAGGAAAAAAAGTTTACTTCAGCACACTGATACAACCTGTGTTCTAAAACCAAAATAATCCTATTAAAAATGTAGAACAGTGACACACCCATTCATGTTGTAAAATTTAACTCCACATTACCAACAAAATCAATATAATCAGCTTAAGAAAAAGAAAGCAGGGAAGGAGGAATGGGAGGGGAATAGTCTCAGAAAATATAGAAAATTCACCTATACCTTTCTCTCTGAAAATATTGACCTTTACAGTTTCTGTAAGCCTTCTATTTTATACTGCCTTAGCAAAATGATAATCAAAATTCTATCTGAATCAGCATCTTTCCGTGTTCGGAAGAGTGGAGGAGCACGGGTTGTAGTCTTGGATAGGCAAGAGTTCAAAGCCAAGCTCCAATATGTACCGTGGACCTTGGTCAAGACTTAACACCTTCAGTCTGTTTATTCATCCATAAAATCATTAGGCATTTATCCTACAGTGATTTGAATTTTACATCAAAGCTCTATTAAAATTATCCTAATGAAGGTCCACCAATACCCTCTTAAATTTAAAATTAGAACTCTTTGCAATATTTGACTCTACTATTTAATAATTCTTTCAACTGTTTTTTCTTCAAAATGGACTAGCCTTTTGCTACCAGTTTGCTTCCTTTCTGGGAGTTTGCCCTTTCTGGGAGTATTCTCTTTTATGCATTCTACTCTTAATTAGATGGTCTCTGTACTCTTCTCCCTCTCAGTAGTCATCCCAACAAATTCCATCCACCACTGCTCCTTCCCATGGCTTCATCCATCATCTATACCTTGATGATTGTCTTGTATGTTCCTCCTTTTGAGACCTCTGCCCTGGTCTCTTAGCCTCCATATTACTACTGCTTATTGGACAACTTCACTGGATTGTTCTATTGGTACCATTCAAAACTTCCACCCACTTAGACATAGAGAGCTAGAACTCATCCCACAGCCCTTGCTGTCTCTTTTGCTCAAATCTCCTCAGTCTCCAGAAGCTTACTGAGTCTACCTCTTCACTATGTATTCTGATTCTGCCACTGCCTCAGTTCATTTTCTCATGTTTCAATCAATGGAAGACACTCTACTTTCTTCAGAGTCGTCTAAATGCTGTAACAGAGAGCATTTGTAACAAGTGTGGTAACAAAAATCTCTGGCTTAGCACAATAAAATGTTTTTCCTGCTCATGTCACAATCAAGTTCAAGGTATAGTGCAAGATTCTGCTCCATTGACTAATCAGGATTCCTCCATCCAGTGGCCACACCACCTCCTTATGGCGTGGAGTCCTGGCTCAGACCTTTGTATGTGGCAGGCAGGTAAGGAAGAGAGTGGTGTTGTTATGAGCCTAGTCTATTACAATGGTGGATCATGAACAGAAAAAACACAATTAGAACTTCTATCCCAAAAGGGGAATAATGGGAGATACAGTGTTCACTGGTCTATTGCAATTCTGAAATCTTGCTTGGCAGGTCTTATTAAAGCCCCTATCCTAGGGAGAAGGTGAGTTATTTAATTAAGCTTTAATTCTGCTACTTGGGAACAATTCTCTTTCCCTCTTTACTCCTTGGACTCAGCTTTTAGGAGTTCTTATTGTGTATTTACTCCCTTTGGTAACAGCTGAAGTGAGTGTTACCAAAAGTCTGAGAACCAAAATGTGATTTTACAGCTCAGCCAGTGAGTTTTTTAGTCTGATATTTTGGATTTCTTGACAATAAAATTTTCATCGGGATACCTGGGTGGCTCAGTTGGTTAAGCAGGTGCCTTCAGCTCAGGTCATCATGATCTCAGCGTCCTGGGATCGAGTCCCACATCGGGCTCCTTGCTCGGCAGGGAGCCTGCTTCTCCCTCTGCCTCTGTCTGCCTGTGCTTGCTCTCTCTCTCCCTCTCTCTTTGACAAATAAATAAATTAATTAAAAAAATTTTTTTTCATCAAAAACATGCTAGGCTTCTGTTGCATTTGCTTCAATCGTAATTCTCAGGTCTTTCGCTTCCCTCCCTCTCCTTAACAGCTACTTTCATTATGGTTTCATATCACAAGGCTTCACTCTTAATCAGATCCTTGACCTAAAACTAAATCATGATATCCAACTAAAAAGTTTCACCGGACTTTCATGGCTCTATTTGGGATTTGGAGGCATTTGGCTTCCCAACCACTTTTCACCCCAAGTCTTTGACTGTCTATTGTTTTCTGGTCAGCTTGAAAACTGGGCAACCCTGTCTGAACACATCTCTTTTTTGAAATACCTTACCAAAGGAAGCCAACACACTGATTAACATGCCCTAAACCAAGGATTTTCAAAGTATGGTCTGCACACACCTAGGAATCCTGGAGATTCTTTTAGTGGATTCACAAGTCAAAACTACTTTTATAAAGACTCTAGAGGTTGTTTGCCTTTTTCACAGTGTTGACAACACTTGCACAGATGCCACACCAGCAGTGGTGGGTAAAACTGCTAGTGTCTTAGCACAAATCAAGGCACTTTCAGCAAACTGCATCACTGCATCACTGGACTTTGGGTCCTATTTATCACCATAAACTTGCTGCTAAAAAAAAAAACAACAAAACACCCACCTTTCATTTAAGAATGCCCCTGCTGAAACAGGAAAAATTATTCACTTTATTAAACCTCAACCCTTGAGTACAAGTCTTTTCAATATTCTGTGGGATCAAAAGGAAAGAACACGTAAAGCACTTCTGCTGCATACCAAAATACAATGGTTGTCTTGGAGGAAAAGCAATATGTGATTGTTTGAGTTGCAAACTGAACTCATCTCTTTTTCATGGGACACCATTTTTACTTGAGAGAACAAGTGATAAACAAAATATGGTTATTCAGACTTGGGTATTTGGCAGTCATTTTCTTGAAAATAAATGAAGTGAGCCTGTCACTTGAAGGCGAACAACCTGACAGTATTTGTCGCCAATGATAAAATTCAAGCTTTCAAGTAAGAATTAGAATTTTGGAAAAATCATCTCTGATATCATGTGCCTGACAGTTCTGAATCTTTAAAGACTTTTCTGAAGATATCAGTACTGATATTAACAAATGTGATTTTCAGAAATATTATATAATGAGTTATGCCAATGTGTAAATCAGTGAAACAGTATTTTCTAAGAAACCAATTAAGATATTACAAAATCATGCATAGGTAAAAGATCCCTTTGAAGTACAGTAAGCTAATAGATTTTAATGTAATAATGCACAAAAAGTTCCTTGATATGGTTTCAGATACCACATTGTAATCAATTTAAATTATCATTTGTTGAATTATTACATAGTATCAAAAACTATCCAAAATCATTTGAAAAGACTATTCAAATACTCCATCAAAAAAGATAGCCCTTCTCACAGGAAATATGTACACATCTGTGTCAGGCCACGTTTTCCTCATATACTTCAACATATAACAGAGCAAATGGGAAGGCAAATGAGAATCTCTATGCCTATTAAACTGGACAGTATAGAGTTTTGCAAAAAATGTGAAACATTGTCATCCTCTAATAAAGTGCTTTTGAAAATACAATAACAATATATTGTTTATTTTAACATAATGGATTTATGATTATTTTCAGTTCATTAATATCTTTAACTTCTCAGTTTTAATGTGGTAATTTTTCCTAAATATAACCCATAAACAAAAGCTTTTTGTAATCCTCAGTAGTTTTTAAAAAGATAAATCAGCCCCAGGAAGAAAGTTTTTGAGAATCACAGTCCTAGAGAAAGGATCAGCAAACAAGTGCCCACAGGTAAAATCCAGCTGTTTGGCCTGTTTTGTAAACAAAATTTTATTGGAACACAGCCTACCCATTTGCTTACATATTGTCATGGCTGCCTTCATGCTACATCCCCAGAGTTGAATATGTGCAACAAAGATGATATTGCTCTCAGAGCCCAAAATATTTACAATTTTGACCTATACAAAAAGGCCAATTGCTGATCTCTGCCTTGAGCTTTGGTTCTTAAGCTTGGCTGCATATCAGAACTACCTGGAAAACTGTTAAAATACTACTAATGATCTTCCCCTTCTCCAACACATACACACATGTTAAGTCAGAATCTCTGGGGGTGGGGAAAGAACATGGATAGTTTTGACAATTCTTCAAGTGATTCTAATATGTAACCATGGTTAAGAATCACTGTCCTGGGGGAGGAGTCAAGATGGCGGAGAAGTAGCAGCTGAGAGGACATCAGGTAGCAGGAGATCAGCTAGATAGCTTATCAAAACATTGCGAACACCTACAAATCCAATGGGAGATCAAAGAGAGGAAGAACAGCAATTCTGGAAACAGAAAATCGGCCACTTTCTGGAAGGTAGGACTGGCAGAGAAGTGAATCGAAAGCGACGGAGGATAGACCACGGGGAGGAGGGGCCGGCTCCTGGCAAGCGGTGGAGCAACGGAGCACTAAATCGGGACTTTTAAAAGTCTGCTCCACAGAGGGACATCGCTCCAGAGGCTAAACCGGGGTGAAGCCCACGCGGGGTCAGCGTGGCCCCAGGTCCCGCAGGGTCACAGAAGGATCAGGGGTGTCTGAGTGTCGCAGAGCTAGCAGGTATCAGAGCGGGGAAGCCGGCTACAGAGACAGAGCCGAGGAGTGAGCTCTCAGCTCGGGGTTACCTTGGACCGGTCGCAGGCTGGGTGAGCTCGGAGCGCGGCCGGAGGCCGGGGAGACGGGAGTCATTGGCGCTTTTCTCTGAGGGCACACTGAGGAGTGGGGTCCCGAACTCTCGGCTCCTCCAGGCCAGAGACTGGGAGGCTGCCATTTTCATTCCCGTCCTCCGGAACTCTACGGAAAGCACTCAGGGAACAAAAGCTCCCGAAAGCAAAACCGAGAGGATTACTTAGCCCGGCCCCCGGTAAGGGCGGTGCAGCTCTGCCTCGGGCAAAGACACTTGAGAATCACTACAACAGGCCCCTCCCCCAGAAGATCAACAAGAAATCCAACCAAGACCAAATTCACTTACCAAGGAGAGCAGCGGAACTCCAGAGGAGGAGAAAGCAAAGTGCAGAAATCATGGCTTTCTCCCCATGAATCTTTAGTCTTGCAGTTAATTTAATTTTTTCTTTAATTTTATTTTTTTTTCTTTTCCTGCAAATTTTTTTTAACTTTTACCCTTTTCTTTTTTAACATTTTTTAACTAGTTTATCTTAACAATACCTTTCCAAAAAAATAATAATTTTTAAGCCTTTTTTATTATAGTCATATTTTATCCTTCATTGTATCTAACTTTATTTTTTGTATTCTAATAAGGGTTTTTCCTTCTAAAAAATTTGGAGTACAACTTCCTCTAGTGGATCAAAATATACCCTAAATCTAGCTCCAGACTT
>PISX010020306.1:0-36122 GCA_004024625.1 Mellivora capensis | reverse complement strand
GAGGGAGACAAACCACAAGTGACTCTTAATCTCACAAAACAAACTGAGGGTTGCTGGGGGGAGGGGGTCGGGAAAGGTGGGTGGGGTAATGGACATTGGGGAGGGTATGTGCTATGGTTAGTGCTGTGAAGTGTGTAAACCTGGCGATTCACAGACATGTACCCCTGGGGATAAAAATATGTTTATAAAAAAATAAAAATTAAAAAAAAAATCTTTATGTCAAAGTAAGAGACATCAGGAAGGTATCAAAAAAGAATTTCACCAAGTATCTTTCAGTTTATTGTTAAAAGCTGGGCATGCTTCCCATTTCTGAAATCAACGCCTATTACAAAGGAATTAAAAAAAAAAAAAAGCCAGCCCAAACAGTAAGACACACCAGAACACCAGAAATATGTTGCAGAACATCCCCAGAACACTGACGCCCCTCCACTGCAAGCCTCCCTGCCTGGCCCCAAGGAAAGTCTGCTGAGCGCACAATCTCCCCCTCCTCCAGGAAGCAGCCCCCGCAGGCCGCGACACTGCACCAGCAGAACAACGCAGAACTGATTTCTGCCCACTATCTTAACCCTTCACGGTCTCACGTGTGATGTGATGTAAACAATAAACAACAAATATGATACGTGATGTAAATAGAACAAGGATTTGACAGAGAGGCTTGGGCTTAGAAACAGCGAGGCGTCTTCATGGGGAGGCTGAAAGTGGCATGTGGGGGCGGGGGCAGCAGCCGGCAGGAGGGTAGAGCAGGAAGGCCAGAGCCGTGGTACAGTGGGGGGCAGCCCAGGACCACTTTGCATGGCCCATTACTCCGGGAAGGCTACACAGTGCAGCCGGCTTTCCAAAGTCAAATGCTACCCAGTCTGAAGACCAGCATCAGCCCTCTCAGGAATGCATAAATACCCTGTCTCCAGATTACCAGGACTGGGCCGGCCTACAACCAGGGGTTATTAACAGAGATGAGCAGCGTGACTGGCTGCCAAACTGGCTTGAGGGCCCAGACCTGCCCAGAGCTGGAATCACAGTCAGCATGCCAAAAAGGCACCATTCCTCCTTTGTACAATGTCATTATTTTCCTTCACATACAAATTCACACTTAAAAAATAACATAAAAACATAAAACACAAAAAGATAAAAACATAAAAAGAAAACTCTGCTTTTGTAATAAAACATAAAAAATTAAAATTTTAATTTAAAAATAAGAAGGTCATTGGAATGCCTGGGTGGCTCAGTCAGCTAAGTGTCTGCCTTCTGCTCAAGTCATGATCCCAGAGTCCTGGGATTGAGTCCCCCAGCAGGCCCCTTGCTCAGTGGGGAGTCTGCTTCTCCCTCTGCTGCCATTCACCCTGCTTGTGCTCTCGCTCTCTCTCCCTCTCTAGCAAATAAAGCCTTAAAAAAAAAAAAAAAAGGTTACAAAGGGACAAGAAAAGAAACACACAGTGATTTCCACAGGCTTATTTATAGAATTCACATTACTATAATATAAAGCAAAACTAGAAAGAAATGGTTTAACAGTGTGTTCATAAGAACGAAATTCATTTTGCCAATATCCTACTCTGGAGAGGAAGGGGGTAAGGCGGGTGGAAAGGAGAGAAAGAAAAAGGGTGGGGGGAATGAAATGAGACATTTATCTTCACCGCAGTAGTAACTAGAGCTCAGGATAAATGTGAAACCTAAAAGAAGGAGGTCTTGTTTATTTTCAATATGCTTGCACACAAGTTAACTAATCACATGGGCCATGGCAAGTAATTATGTAACCCAGTTTTAATGTTCAAACCCTGTCAAGCCTCCACCTGGAATTACTCAAAAGCATTTTGCCCCCATTGAGAAACAAAGAAACAAAGTCTCCTCCAAGGTAATAAAATTTCGCAGTGAGACGCTCCCCTGCAGCGTCTGCCAGCTCTTAGACTACATTTGGTTCTGAGCCAAACCAAAAGTTCTGAGGAGGTCAAATATTCAAATTCCAGCCCAAAATATAGTCACAATCACAATTAAGGCACAGGCAAGCCAGATACATAAACTTACCAGGGTTTTATGCTTTTAGCAAGGTTTACAAGAGCATTCCCCCTTTTACACGGACTATGAAGTTTTGCACATCCCGGCACCTTAAAAGCTGGACTACATGTTTCAGGTTCAGTTCTGAGAAGTAAGGTACTGAACTCCACATTAACTTATTCCAACACTTACCATTAACATCCACATTCCTACTCTGGCAAAGGAACTTTTTTGGGTAATTACCAAATCAGCACAAAGTGAAGGAAGCTTAAAAGAAATTTACAGATAAGTTTGTAGATTGTTAATAAAACCCTGCAACTATGACTCTAGGCTACTTATTCATTCATAGTCATCAAGAGAAAACTGTCCATTTTCAAAGGTATGAGGTATATACTCTTCTGCATGAGTCATACATTGGTCTAGTGTCTTTCTTCTAAGCTCTGTATCTTACATGGGATAATCAAAAGGGATTCCACATAAACATTTTGCCATATGTATTCATCCATTCTTTTTACATAAGTTCTGCTTTCTTCTGTTTATTACTTTTAACCAAGACTTCACCACCTTATATCCACATATACATTGCTCTTTATTCAGGTAGAAAATGCATGCAATAAAGTGCACACATTTTAGCTGCACCATTCCATAACTTTTTACATATATACATACTTCATACAACTGCCACTCAGATCAAGATAATACCACAGGAAATGTATGCATAATTGTTTGTGTCCATACACACATGCATACACCCACACACACTCCATCCTTGGGATCATGGTAAGACTGTGGTACAAACAAACAGGAAAGAGATCGACCACAGAATGATCAACCGCTAAAACATTGCTCTTTATTTGATTGTAGAAAAAATAAAGTATCATTTACAATTTGATGCAGAGATCTTGTTACTGCATTTCTAAGTCTTGAATCATGACCCTTTTATTAAATCATGTTGCCTTGCCACTAAATCTGAACCAGTTATTTTCTCTTAAGAAAAAGTCTTAAGTCATGTACAGACTGGGAGAAAATATTTGCAAGTCACATATCCAATAAAGGACTTGTATCCAAAATATATACTTAAAACTATCGAAACTCAACAATAAGAAAATAACCCAGTTTTCTAAGGGGATGAAAGGTCTGAATACACAATCTTCAGATGGCAAATAAGCACATGAAAGAGGCTCATCATTATTAGTCATTAGGAAAATGCAAATTAAAACCACAAGGAGGTATCTCAACACATGTTAGAATAGCTTAATTCTTTTTTAATATAAACTGATAACATCAAATGCTGGTGAGGCTATGGAGCAACAGGTGGGATTGCAAGATGATACAGCCACTTTGGAAACAGTTTCACAGTTTCTTACGAAGTTAAATATATACCTATAATATAACCCAGCAATCCCACTCCAAGGTATTTACTGATGAATTAACTTATGTTCAAAACGCTGTATGTTTATCCATAATCTCCAACAACTGGAAACAACCAAAATGTCCTTTGAGAATGCAATGATTAAAAAACAGTAGTGCATCCATACCATTGAAAACTACTCAGCAATAAAAAGGAATAATCTGTTGATTCACCCAATAAACCAGATGTATCCTACATGCACTTTGCTAAGTGAAAGAAGCCAGACCCCCCTCCCCCCAAAAAAGCCTGCATATTTTATAACCTCATTTATAGGACAGTCTGGAAATGGCAAAAAACTCTCAGGAGAAAATCAGTGATTTCCAGGAAGTAGGGGACCACACAGAGAAGGTGAAGATAATGAAACTGTTTGGGATGCACTAGGGTGGTAAAGATATGACTCTATGCACTTATCAAAACCCACAGAGCTGCATGCCACAAATAGTAAACTAAACTGTTATGTAATGTTTTTAAAAATCAAGGAGGTGTCAGGGGATCTCAGGATAAAATGGAGATTACAAAAAAGGAATGCAACCTTATATAAGTGGATGACATCACTTCACTGCAGTAGGGGGCAGGGGGAAGCTGAAATAACTTTGGAACTCAGAACTCTTAATACTATAAGCTAATGACAGAAAACAAAAATCATATCAAGACTGTGCAATAGCTAGTAAATCTATTGCTCTCAGGAGTACCCGCTGGCAATTCTGAAACTACTTTATATACTAGGACTGAAAATTTTACAAATAAATTGTAGATAATGGGAGCTGAGATTTCCACAGGAAGAAAAAGGGAAGGACAGAATGAACCCTGTCGTTCTGGAGTTTATTTATACGTGTGTGTGTGTGTGTGTGTGTGTGTGTGTGTGATCAAGTATATCAGTATAAAGTATGTATAAGCTCATGTTTGACACATATGCAGATACAGAAGCAGACATACACAATCAGAAACATCAGTATGAAATCATGTTTATTTTAATAGAGACAGAGAAATGCAGATGTGTGTATACGTAGGTCAGTATGTATACAAACATTTCCTAGCTCTGTTCTGTTCTGAGTGAGCCTAGAAGCAGCAGCAACCCTCCATGAGCAATGAACACACCCAACTCGTGGATCTTGGTTTCTAAACACCATTTCAACTCAAAGGTACCAAAGCTTTTTGCAGAAATGGCTAACTCTAAAGCTGGAGCAGGGATAAACCAAAGATGAACCAGGAATATCCTGTACATCCACAATCCCCAAAGGATACAGAAGCAAAACTGAAAGAGTTTTCAATAATCAAATCTGGAAAAATGTGAGCCTAATAATGATAACCCAAAAACTAAAATAAATGACCATGAGTCCACACTGATAAAAATAACCAAACAAGTAAGTGGAAGGTACTAATCTTTCTGACAAACAACTGCAATTATTAAATGTTGAATGAATGAGGAATATAGGAAATTATCATTAGAACAGCAGTTATATTGCTCTGATAAATACTAATTCAGTGGGCAAAACTACAGAGAAATAGAGTATCTGCAATGCCTTAAAGTACTTCCCCCCAAATTTGCTAAACACCATGCTGGTTTTCAGATATGACTACAAATTACATGATACTCCTCCCTCCAGAAGGTGGAGCTAAATCCTCTCCCACTGAGTGTGAGCTGGGCTTGGCAACTTGTTTCTAAGTACAGATAGTGCAAAATAAGAATTGTACTATGGAGAAAGTTGGCTGACACCACTTTAAGCAAGTCATCATGGTTAACATCACCAATAAGTCATGTTGATACCATGAGCCCCTAATATGGTACAAAGAAAAGGATCTATCACCTTTATGATATTCTGCCCAAAATCAGTAACTTCAATCTAATATGAGAAAACATCAGGTAAACACAAAGGGACATTCTACAGAACTCCAAATCATTACTCACCAAAAATGTCAAGGTCATAAAAAACAAATGGTCACAGATTAGAGAATACTAAAGAGATTACAACTAAATGCAATGTAGAATCATGAAATGAACCTTGGAACAGAAAACATACATTAGTGGAAAAACTGAGGAAGCCCAAATAAGTCTGTTAACAATATTAAACCAATTTTAATTTCCTAGCATTGATCCCTAAAATATCTTCTCCATATTGCATAGCCAGCTCCTAATAACCTTTAAAAACACAGGTCAAATGCCCTCTCTTCCAGGAAGTCTTGATTACACACTCTGATTTGTTGGATACCATTCCTCTGTGCTTCTATCAAAATGCTTATCACTCAGTACTGTACTGTTTTTCCCCGGTCAGCATCCTATAAGGGCTTGAGGAAGACAGGACAGTGGGGGATTTTGATCATGGGCTTTGGAGATCTGACAGATCTCAGTTCAAACACCAGCTCCACAACTGTGATCCATGTGATCTTGGGTAAAGAACTTAAATCTTTCAATACCTTCAATTTTGCTCATTGGGAAAACAGACCCAAGACAAGGAGTTCTTCAAAGATTTAATAAAGGAACATATGGTGATTAGCTCAGTGCTTACAAATAGTATGCTTTCAATAATGGTAGTGAATGTTACCAATTTTTTATTAACATATAATGTATTATTTGTTTCAGGGGTACACATCTGTGACTCATCAGTCTTACATAATACATAGCACTCACCACAACACATACCCTCCCCAATGTCCATCACCCAGCTACCCAATTCCCCACACCCCTTCTCTCCAGCAACCCTCAGTTAGTTTGTTTCCTAAGATTAAGAGTGTCTTATGGTTTGTCTCCCTCTCTGGTTTCATCTTGTTTCATTTTTTCCTCTCTTCCCTTATGATCCTCTGCCTTGTTTCTTAAATTTCACATATCAGTGAGATCATATAATTATCTTCCTCTGACTATTTTGCTTAGCTTAATACCCTCTAGTTCCATCCAAGTCATTGCCCATGGCAAGATTTCATTTCCTTTGATGGCTGCATAATATTCCATTGTACATATATATATATACCACATCTTCTTTATCCATTCATCTGTCGATGGACATCTGGGCTCTTTCCATAGTTTGGCTATTGTGGACATTGCTGCTATAAACATTGGGGTGCAGATGCCCCTTCGGATCACTACGTTTGTATCTTTAGGGTAAATACCCAGCAGTGCATGTTACCAATCACTTTTATCATTGTCAAGGGCTGAGTCTTTTCTAGTGATTTGTACAGTACCTGGCAGGTGATAAGGACTCAAAATGTTTGCTGAATGAATGAATGAATGAATGAATGACTAACCTTAACACTGGCAAATATTAATCCAGTATCTACTTCACATATTAGCAATCTTTATCCTTAAAGGTATAGGACTAGACCTGCTTCTTTGGCTGTACATTAAAATCACCTGGGGAATTTTAACAATCTACTATTGCCCAGGTGCCACCCTTAGAAATTCTAACTGGTCTGAGATGGAGCAGGTTGAGCCACTAATCTACTAGGAAGAAAACGAAATATACATATAACAACATCCCAGTAGCAATAAGCACACCTAGCACCCAGTTCTTGGTTTCTAATACAAAGAGCCCAAGGCTCCTTGAAGAAATAGCTGATTCTAGTGCTGGGGCAGGAGAAACCACCTTGATGAAGAACATCAAAGGGATGCAAGGCCAACTGAAAGAACTCCCAATGGCCCACAATGAAACAATCTGAGCAGTAAAATAATACTGAATTATAAACTGGAGTACAATATAAATATTATCCATGAATCTGTATTGATATAAATGGGTAAATAAGTAAACATGAGAGAGAACAGCTAAATCTCCCGACAGAACTATAAATACTTTATGTAGATCTTTTAACTTCAAGGAGGTAGGGAATAATTCCCATTCTTTAAGTAAGGACTGTGCATAGGACTTTTTCCAAAGGGTACAAAATGAAAAGAAAGAGAGAAAAAGAGTAGCTTTATAGTAGAAAAACCTGGCAAATACTATCTCAAGTCAGGTAATCAAGGTTCATATCAACAGTGATAGGTCATATCAATAAATACCCCTGATATATGATAATGGAGCTTCACCTCTGCAGCTTTCCTCCTAAAAACACATTGATCTAGTCTTATCAGAAAATTCAGGGACATTCTACAGAATATCTGACCAATACTCCTCAAATTGTCAAGGTCATCAAAAACAAGAGAAGTCTGAAAAACTGTCAGCTAACAGGAGGTTAATAATACATGATAACTATAAGTAATGCAGTGTTGGGATGTTTGGGTGGCTAAGTCGTTTGAGCTTCAGACTCTTGATCTCAACTCCAGGTCGTGAGCTCAAGCCCCACAGTGGGCTCCATGCTGGGCGTTGGACCTACTTAAAAAAAAAAGTAATGCACTGTCCTGGCACAGAAAAAGTACACTGATGGGGGGGGAGACAAAGAAAATCTGAATAGAAAGGGTTTTAGTTAATAATAGTGTATCAATATCAGTGCATTGTAACAAATGTATGTAATAATGTAAGATGTTAGAATCAGGGGAAACTGGGTATGGTAAGTTATCAAGACAATTCTCTATACGATCTTCACAGTAATTCTGTAAATCTAAAACTGTTTTACAATAAATTTACTGAAAGGTAAAGAAAGTTGGCCAAAAAGTTAACAAGACAATAAATAACATGTGTTGGAAAGGATATGGAGAAAGGGGAACCCTCTTACACTGTTGGTGGGAAGGCAAGTTGGTGCAGCCACTATGGAGAACAGTGTGGAGATGCCTTAAGAAATTCAAAATAGAGCTTCCCTATGACCCTGCAGTTGCACTATGGGTCACCATATACACCAAAGATACAAATGTAGTAAAAAGAAAAGCACCTGTACCCTAATGTTCTACCAGCAATGGCCGCAGTCACGAAACTGTGGAAAGAACCAAGATGGCCTTCAATGGAAGAATACACTCCATATACACTATGGAGTATTATGCCTCTATCAGAAAGGATATACCCAACTTTTGTAGCAACACGGACGGGACTGGAAGAGATTATGCTGAGTGAAATAAGTAAAACAGAGAGAGTCAATTATCATATGGTTTCACTTATTTGCGGAGCATAACAAATAACATAAGAGGACATGGGGAGATGGAGAGGAGAAGGGAGTGGAGGGAAATTGGAGGGGGAGAAGAACCATGAGAGACTGTGGACTCTGAAAAACAATCTGAGGGTTTTGGAGGGGTGGGGGGGGCGCGAGAGGATGGGCGAGCCTGGTAGTGGGTATTATGGAGGGCATGTATTGCATGGAGCACTGGGTGTGGTGCATAAACAATGAATTCTGGAACACTGAAAAGAAATTTTTAAAAAATTAATAAAAACTTAAAAAAAAAAAAAGAAAGAAAGAAATTTGGCCAAGAGATAAATGTGTGGCATTACACTGTTGGTCAGAGTACAAAGAAATTGCTGAAGAGTCATGGAAAATTTCAATAAGAAGACTCAGATATGGGAAGTTGGGAAGTAGGCAAGTGTGGGTAAAAAGTCAGAATTCTCAGGACCCAAGAAAGGAACAACAAGGGGATCCATTAGAACCAGCAAGACAGGAGCACAGAACATGCAGGGAAAAAATAACAGTAAAATAAATAAATAATGATAATAAAAGCATAATTTGAACTGTGAACTAAAGACACTGGAAGAAAATGGTTAATTTTGATTGATTTTTCAGGCCACAGGTGCTTGTTTCTTCACCAAACACTTTTCTTTAACACCCCAAAATTTTCTTTTTCCTTATACAAAATATATTTTCAAATAATGTCTGTGTGTTAAGGGAGAGAAGGCCAAAAAATCTCATATATGAAATCAAAAGCTCTTTCAGATTTCATATGATGGATCCCAAACTTGAGAAGTCAGTACTTTACTTTGTTTTCATCCCTGAAAATAAAATACTAAAATATATTAATTCAATCTTCTATCACACCTTGCTTCCTAAAACTGACCCCTCAGGAAATTTACAGGTCACCGATATGTCCTTGTGAGTTTTCTGTGGAAAACCCTGGCACAGAAATACGGGTCTTCTGAAGATTTCTGAAATGGTACTTTATAGCGTTAGACTGAATCTCAAGTACTTCATTGACAATTACCTCAGCAGATCCTTTCTATCACAATTCCAATATTATATTTTAAAAATTCTGTTCTTATGGAGAATCAAAACCCCTTTTATACCATGAATACTGACAGCACGCCACTACCAAATAATTTCCCAATTTTCTTTCTCACCCTGACCCCACCTACCTTCCATTTCTAAGAATGTTTCTAAGCGTTATTTAGCATGAGCTGAAAGTCACAGCTTTTTAAAAAGGCAACACACAGGAACAATGTACTTTAATTTATGGATACTTAGGGCTGAAAGGGGCTCTGAACACTTCCAGACCAGACCTGGCTCATGTGTAACAGACACTCCCACATCATGTCCAGACAGACATCCACAATCACCATTTTCCCCGACTTTCCAGTATTCTAATTGCTGAGGTACAGGAACCTGACAGGAAAACCAACATCCAAACATGAGCTAAATTAGAGGGATTACTCACATTACAGCTGGATTTATTTACTACTTATAGGCAAATTTTCATTGGGTGACATATTTTAAGTGATACTTCATTTTAATATTGATTTACAAAATATCTTAAAGCCACATACACCAAATTCACTTAGTGGAGCTAACGTACTTAGTGTTCCACAGAAAAAGAATTTGGGAAGTCACTATTTTTTTTTTAAGATTTTATTTATTTGACAAACACAGAGAGAAATCACAAGTAGGCAGAAAGGCAGAGAGAGAGAGAGAGAGAGAGAGAGAGAGGGAAGCAAGCTCCCTGCCGAGCAGAGAGCCAGATACGGGACTCGATCCCAGGACCCTGAGATCATGACCCGAGCTGAAGGCAGAGGCGTAACCCACTGAGCCATCCAGGCGCCCGGGGAAGTCACTATTTTGAAAATATTTTGACACACTTACTCGATTTAAAGCCAAAAAGTGATCAATACCTTTATCTTCTTCTAAACAATACGCGGACCTTAAAACCCTTCAGCTCCAGTATCCTCATTCCCATCTTCAAGGTTACTATTGTCTATTGTTTCAGATCTACCTTTATCACCCTAAAAATCAATTATTTTCAATCCAATGCTTGTAAAAATGTGTACGTGTTCCCCAAAGTCTTGTCAAGGCATTTTACATTCCATTTCCTTTTAATTCCATTAAATTTAATCCAATTTATGTGTGTATGTGGTAAGCCTTTCTCCATGAATCTGAAGATGCCCTGCCCTCCCTCTTGAGTGACAATGAGTATAGATATCCATGTGGAAGTTGAAAGTATTATTCCATTAATTTCTCTCTCTTATTGCTAGTGAGAAGCCTACTGTCTAGAACTGCTGTCTTTGTAAATAATCTATTTTTTTTCTACGCAATTCTTTTAAGATATTTCCCTTCAACCCTGGAGTTCCAGTTTTGTATAACTTTTTGTTCATTTGCTTTGTATTTCCTGCCCATGTTTCAATGTGATTCTCCCAATATTAGAATGTGCCCTTCATCCATCCTGAAAACATTATCTGCTATTATCTTTTTGAATATTGGCTCCTTCCAATTTTATTCTAGTCTTCTAGACTCTTATTAGACATCTTTGGCTATCTCACTCTGCCTGCAAGTCTCTCAATCACTTGCATGTTTCCCATCTCCTTCTCACTCTATGCTACATTCTACGTTAAGTATCTCAGATCTCTCTCCACATTTCCTAGATCTCTCTTCCATTTTGCCTCATCTGCTATTAATGGACTATTGTGGTGTTTTGGGGGTTTTTTTTGGGTTTTTTTGTCTGTTTTGGGGTTTTTTGGTTTTGTTGTTTTGTTTTGAGCAAAGGGAGAGGAAGGAGAGAGAATCCTAAGCAGGCTCCATGCTCACTATGGAGCCCTACACAAGGCTCAATCCCATGACCCTGAGATCATGACCTGAGCCAAAACCAAGTGTCAGACATTCAACCAACTGAGCCATCCAGGCACCCCTGTACATAATATTTCTACAAGTTCCTTTTCAAATATTTCTATTCTCATTTCATAGTGTATTTTATTTATTTATGTATGTATGTATGTATGTATGTATGTATTTAGAAAGAGAAAGCACATGTAGAGGGGGAAAGAGCCAGAGAGAGAGGGAGAGAGGAAATCACAACCCCGCGCCACATTCAGTGTGGAGCCCAACACGGGGCTCGAGCTCACAGTCTGAGCCGAATGAGATCATCATGACCTGGGCCAAAATCAAGAGTCGGATGCCTAACCGACTAAGCCACCCACATGCCTATGATTCTTTTTTTTTTTTTTTTTAATGATTTTTATTTTTAACAATTAGTTCTAACTTATTTCATATTTCCTTGAAGACTTTCCTAGTTTCTTAAATTCTTAGAGTACAAATACTCCTGATTGTCTCTTTCGGAGTGGATTCTTTCTTCACGTTGTTTACAATGTATGACCACATGCTCATCTTCAGAGAAAACCGTTTCTCTGTGTGAATCTCATTGCTTCTGTTTGTACCTGTGATTATACCTGTCCAAGGCCAGTATTTAGTTTATGAGCTTTCTAATACCCAGAGCTGATGAAAAGAAAGAAATCGGTGGATATGAATACTATCCACATTCATTACTCAGCCTTTAATTCTTTTTTGCTCCTTGAATGTTAAGTCTTGGCTGAAAAAATCGAAAGGACTAGGTGAAAAAAATCAGAATATCGCTGGGAAAGGCCAAATGGCTCTCACCACGAGGCGTCCTTGGACCCCGTCATCTTAGTGAATTCCCCACACACCAGAGTATGACTGTAGCTCAGAAGGTGAGCGCATCAAATCTCACCAGTACACAGAAAGTGGGAGTGCCTCCCATAAGAGGAAGCACATAACTGAGCTCAAAAACCAAAAGCCTTTTAACTGATGATGAGGAATTTCTCTTTCCAGCACACCAGGATATCTGGAGCAGCAGGACGGGGACAGCAGATAAGCAGGGGTGATAAATCACAATCAGGAGAGTGTTTGCTGAACATGGACACAAAAGAAGGGGGGTTAGCTGGATAAAGAGAAATTTTAATGCCATCAGGCTACATGACCTGGCATACCCAGCCTCACAAACAATTCCTGGCCAATGAAACAAATGTCCAAAAATCACCAGATATATTACTAGTGTGAGGTTAATTCTCAGATCTTACAGACCCTGCTGTCTCTACCAAGTCATTCTGGACATCTCTGCTCTAATCTACCATAAGCTGTTTTATAGTCAAACATTAAAAAAAGAAATGAATTCTCCTTGTTTCTAAGTCACAGAGCAGGGCGATCATATATTATCTGTAAATACTGTCAAAGTTGTTCATGTTCCACTAAAGACAAAATATATAGTAATATGTTCTTGTAGTAACTATTCTGAAATAGTTTCACATCTACATGAAAGTTTAAAGAATAAAGAACTCCCACATCCCTCTCATCCAAATATCCAGTTTCTCCAAGTATCAGCAACTTACCATATTTGCTTCCTCTCTCCTCTCTCTCTCCAGCTCTCCCTTCCTCCCCCACTTTTCTCTCTCCCATTATACACAGGCTTTAGAGTAATATCTGTACAACTATACAGTATTCTTGTCATCTGAACTTCCTAAGTGTAAATAATATCTCCTTAACATTTCAGTACTTTGGATGCCCGATGTCATGATAACAACCATTTTTATTCTATTATGCCATAAAAGATACAGAAGATCAAGACAGATTTGCAGTATTAGGATATATTCTGGCTTTTACTTTTCCAAAATAAATTTCTATAACTCACTTATATACACATACATTAATAATTCAACAAACATTAATAACAACAGTCTGCTAGCTGCTAAATTTACAGAAGTCAATAAAACAAACACCATCCCAACACTTGGAGAATTTACACAATATCTCCTACAATTTACTTCTGTCAGAGTTTATGGTTAATCAGATCATGGAGAACAGAGATTTTCCTAGGTTGCACATCACACTATCAATTCCATAATCCATAAAAACTTCATTGTTTATTAAGTGCAATCAGGAGATAATTAGAATATTTCAAAGTTCTATGATCAATCAATAGATCAAGTTAACATACATCATTGTAAATGGCATATTAATGTGAAATATTGTCTTGCCATCTGAAATATAAATCACTAGTATTATTTTTTATGGTACAGGTAAAATAATACAAGTAAAAGTAAAATCTCAGCAGACAGATTTAAATTATATTCTACATTTTTCTGGCATCTTAACTTATTCTGTATAGGACCACTAAATAATTAATCACACATTGTCCTCCCATGCCACTCCTCCCCACACAAACCACAGGTAATTCAAAGAATAAATCTACTTTAAAAAAAAAAATAGTAAATCTACTTTCCACCGTGGCAAGTGCTAAGTGAGGTGTGAGAGGTACATCTTTAAATAGAACAGTATGGCGGAAATCGCTACCTCATTTTAAATCAGTTTGCTAAAGTCTTTCAAAGAGATGACATTTCAGAAATCATTCCATTGAAAAGAGTCACAGCTGAAAAAGAGGGCATGTTTGGCCAAAAATATGTTGCCAACAGATTTATAGGAAACACAATGGTTTTGGTAGGAAGAATGCATGTTTTGGAACCAGGTGCACTTGGGTCTCAATTCTGGCTTACTCATTATTAATAGTGCATTTTTGCCCTTGGGCAAGATTCTTCCCTTCTCTAAGGAAAACAAATGCAGAGAACAAAAGCTAACTTGAATTGTAAAAAGGATTAGAAAGAACAAAGCTGCACATAGCTTGGGCTCCATCACTGCACAGATGGAGAGTCTAAGTGGGGACTACTTCCTGCACCCCACGAGGGTCCCTCTTTCCACCATGGACCTATAGCTTCACTGGGATTGTCTGCCCAGGCGCTGTCTTTGGCACCAGACTTTCCAGTCTTCGTATTCTCTACTGGAGACCATTTGCTTCAGAGAAAGCCTAAGCAGTTCAGTTGAGAATGTGTTACTGCTAAAACTATCAGCAACTACTTTGCTTTTACCGCAATAAAACACTCTTGCAGTGCTATTTCCCTTATTGTGACATATTTTTTGAAAAAACAGTTTTGGGACACCTGGGTGGCTCCGTGCAATGAGCGTCTGTCTGCCTTGGGCTCAGATCATGATCCCAGGGTCCTGGGGTCGAGTCCCACATCAGGCTGCTTGCTCAACAGGGAGCCTGCTGCTCCCTCTGCCTAAAGCTCTCCCTGCCTAGGCTATCTCTGACAAATGCATAAATAAAATCTTTTAAAATAAATAAATAGATAACATAAAAAATTTTCCCTATAACTGCCACATTCTTTTCCTGACACACTGGATTTTTTTGTCACTTAAAAAGAAAATCTTAAATGAAAGTATCTTGCTTGCCCTTAAGTCAACTGTTCTAATTTCCTTTCCAACCAAACACTTACACCAACTTTTTTAATTAATGCGCTGTGTACAGACTGCTATTATTTGAGAATAGAGCTACTCTGATACAAGGTGAACCAATTACAAAACTGGAGGTTCGAACGGCTGTTAAAAATGTACGCTCAGGGGGCGCCTGGATGGCTCAGTGGGTTAAAGCCTCTGCCTTCGGCTCGGGTCGTGATCCCGGGGTCCTGGGATCGAGACTCGCACCGGGCTCTCTGCTCAGCGGGGAGCCTGCTTCCCTTCTGCTCTCTGCCTGCCTCTCTGCCTACTTGTAATCTCTGTCAGATAAATAAAATCTTTAAAAAAAAATGTACACTCAGAACAAGGTTAGCTGCTGCTAATGCAAGAGACACGCCAAGACTCCACTGCAAGTGAAGTCAGTCGAACCTTCCAGCCCCAGCCAAACCGAACAACCAGCACTAATCACTAACAAGCAACTGGCAGCTAAGTAGGCAAAAATTCAGAAGACACAAAGATTAAACCATATTCCATCACCTAATTTTTCTTTTAAGACTTCAACAAAGTCCAGGTATGAGATGAACTAGCTGTGGAAGCCACCCATTGCAAAGAGCGCCCCATCCCAGACCCCTCCCGCCTCCAGGTGGGAGACCACCCCACTGCAGATCCCCGGCCTGGCGGCACTCCCAGCCAAGAGCCTCCAGAGGTCAAGGCCTTGCCCCGAGTTCACAGGTGTGTCTGGCAGCCAGGATAGTAACGTAGCCTCCGGTTTTGGCTCAAACAAGGAGCCAAGCTGGACGGAAGATTTCGAGATCTTTCTGTTCAAGCATGCGGAGTTTATGTGTCTGTTGCACCATTTACGGGACTATAAAACATCCTGCGGCGTCTCGGCCAAACTCTCCCACAGTCTTTATGCACCTTCCCAAAGACACCAGGACCTCCGGAGTCACCCCACCAGCTCCCTTGCCCCTGTTCCCCCAGCAGTACAAGCCCATTTCTGGCAAGACCGAAACTTGCCTCCCCTCTTAGTCCCTTCCTTGCCCTTCACAGCCATGACAATGGCCATGCTGTTCCTCTTCTTTTCCGTGTGTGGTCTGCTCCAAATCTCTCACTGCTAAGGACAGCAGTAAGTCTCAAATCAGAATTCTGAAACTACGGCGGCTCAGCCACCCTATCAGCGGTGTGAGCGGGAGCCCCAGCCCAGTGAGCGTGTGCCAGCACTGCGTACCGGTCCATCACTCCGGCCTCGCTGCAACCGAAGCGGGGAAGCTCGGCCTACACAATTCTCTACTTGGCCTAGGTAGGGACAGTGCCCTCTCTAATGCCTCCAAACTCTGCTTCCCATCTCAGGGGCATCTCAGGAGGTCTGTGGACAGACGGATGGAAGAAGGGGACAAGGGCCAGACCGTGTGGTGCTGGACTTCTCCTCCCCCCCGGGCTCAGGTTTGGGGCATGAAGGCCTGCGGGTGCTGGACAGCCTGGATGCTGGATCAGCCCCGGACAAGGAGCTGAGGGGGGCCAAGCAGCACCTGGGAAGGTGACCAGTACAAAAGCAAGAGGTGAAGATGCTGGACACCAGACCCAGGCTGGTTCTGAAACATGGAGCACCCACTCTGTCCTTACCCCCTTTTCCTTGCCCACACAGGCATGGCTTCACAAAGCTGACCGGAAAACATCTCCACAGACGTGCCCTTGCCATTCCTCCCTCCACAGCCCCTCTCACCCTGCATCTCCAACAGAAATGGCTCCGTAACAAATCCCAAACCCAGTGGCAGAGGCAAGCCTCCCAGGCCAGCAGCTACCACTGAGAAGAGAGGACTGTCCTGTAGGACCCCACCCTGCAGGGACATCAAGGGGCCACTTAGGGCACAACCCAGAGCAGATGCCCTATACTCCAGGTCTCTGTCTGGCTACCAACTCCAGGAGGCAGGAGGAGCAAAGGCTGCCTCTCTCCAAGTCAGCGTGAGAAAGACAGGAACAAAACTTTTCTTTCTTTTAAAGAAAAACTTTCTTTTAAAGAAAGCCAGTCAAACAAACAGCAGTGCTGGAAACAGGAAAAGCAGAGATCCGTGCTTCTGGAGGTGCACGGTTCCTTCCAGGGAGTTCTGCGGAGGAGGCAAAGATAACAGGCAGGCCTGGGCAATGGGTAGGGGAGAGCACATGGAACAGAGAACAGAATGCATTAGGGCTGAACCCCCATGCCTCCCTGCCATCTCCTTCCCCTTTTCCTTCCCACAAAAATAAACCCTTCAGGGCTGGGAGCCACAGCAGAAGATTGAACCCATTGATTGAAACCAAGAAAATGGGCACTACATCTGGGGGAAATCCCAGTGTACGTGTGGGAGAGGAGTTAAAGGCAGGTTGGAACCTCCACATCAGAAAAGGCAGCCCCCCCCCACCCTGAGGTAAGACACACTTACAGGCACCCCCCCTTCTCTGACAATTATGGAGGGAAGCAGGGTCTGCCTGCTATTTACAAGAGGCCTGTTTTGAAAGCTGTCTCTACACCTGCAGAGAAGATCAAAGCCAACTTCTCAGCTTATCAATGGAGGGCATTCATCAGAACCCACCACCAGGCAGTGAAGATCACAAGTCATCTGAGGAAAAGCCAGAACATGAAAGGAAGGGCTATAATGAACAACCAGAACTGGCCCCAGAAGAAACCTAATTTGTTGGACAGAATAAAACTTTTTTTAAAATCCAGATCTGAAACAATAACAGGTCCAAAAGCTATGGGAAAGAAGCCATCAGAGGAAAAGAACTCTCAACAGGAGGAAAAAGAAATAAGCTTAAAATTTCTAAAAAGAAACCTCAATGGATTTGAGAAATAAAATGAACCAAGCTAAATCCCAAGGCTGTGAACCAGAAGAAAATATTGAGAAATATACGGAACAAAAAGAGCCAGGGAAAATGTATCCCGAAGTCCCACATCCAGTCAAAAAGAGTTTCAGCAAAACATCAGAGCATGAAGACAGCCCCCCTGCCCGCAGCTGAACAAAGTCCTGAGCCCCCAAGCTGAAACGGCCACTTCCAGTCACACTGCCCCCATTCCTCCTCACACTAAAGGGGGCTCTGCAACACGGCCCCCTCATGTTCTCCCAAACCCGAAGATGAAGTGAGCCTCTCCCATGTGTTCTGTACCCAGCCAGACTATTGTCAGGATTTGGAATGCGAACAGGAAGAGACCAAAGGGCTGCCAGAAGATCTTGGGTCAAGTCCCGGCTTGTAACGAACAAGCTGACTGACCTGCGAGGGGTTGCTGGCCTTCACTCAGACTCCCTGAAAGCCGAGGGAGTGCGATGCACCCCCTTCCTCTGGCCTCCCTGGACGTTCCTGCTTCCTGCACAGCAGAATCAGCAGGCCTGGCCCTACCCCCAGAGGTTCAAAGGAGCCAGCCTGAGATGAGACCAAGGAAATCGTGGTCTTAAATTCCCCAGACGACTCGCATATACAGTGCTGAAAACCAGACAGGAAGATCTCTACAAGTCCCCGGGCTCTGTGGAAGGCTCAGAGGGGAAGAGCGGGCGCCCAGAACCGGTGTGTGGAAGGCCTCACAGGGCACGGGGAAGGGCAGGCCCCAGAACCTGTGTGTGAATCCCGTCCTGCCTCTTCCCATCCACGTGATTCTAAGTCTCTTATCTTGCCGGAATCCGGCCTTCCTCACCTGTATAACGGAAGGGATGATTCTTCCCCCCAATAAGGCTGAAACAGAATTATGCAAGACTGGCTGGCTCTGTCAGTAGAGCACGCCAACTTTGATCTCAGGATGGTGAGTTCAAGCCCCTCACGGGGTGTGGAGCCCACACGAAAAAAAGTCACACAAAAACCTGGATACAGCAACCAGCACCTCGTGGGTAATGTAACTATTACAACTCTACAATTCAGGTAACGAAGGGACAGTGAGCTAAAAAGGTCAGTGACATCCTTCCCTGCTGAATTAGGTCAACCAACGGGATCCTGCCTGCAGTATAAACATGCCCAGGAGGCCGCAGCTAAGAGGGTCCCGGGTGCAAAGTGTGGCTTGCGCTAGGGTGATGGAGGCCTGAAACAGGATGAGGGGGCAGGAGCCTACACCCTCTGGGAGGTCCCAGGAAAGGCTTTCCTCCCCCAGTGAATAAGCACCGTAGATAGCAGCAATGTCCACAGCAGTCAAACCACGGAGAGAGCCTAGACGCCCATCAGCAGATGGATGGATAAAGAAGATGCGGCATATATCTACGATGGAAAACTATGCAGCCATCAGAAAGAAAAAAAAAAAAAACCACCACAAAATCTTGCCATTTGCAACAACGTGGATGGAACTAGAGGACAGTCTGCTGAGTGAAATAAGACAATCAGAGAAAGACAATTATCATATGATCTCCCTGATATGAGGAATTTGAGAGGCAGAGTGAGGGGGACTTGGGGGGAGGGTAGAGAAGGAAAAAATGAAACAAGATGGGATCAGGAGGGAGACAAACCATAAGACTCTTAATCTCACAAAACAAACTGAGGGTTGCTGGGGGGCGGCGGTGGGGCGGCTGGGTGATGGACACTGGGGAGGGCATGTGCTATGGTGAGTGCTGTGAAGTGTGTAAACCTGATGATTCACAGACATGTACCCCTGAAGCAAATAATGCATTATATGTTAATTTTTTTAAAAAGTCTAGGGAAAGGTAGAAGAAAGCCATAATACTGGCTCCTGGCCAATCTGCCAACAAATTCCAATATAAAATTGTTTCAACCGAGATGATTTATTCACTTGAAAGCTATTTTCCTCTTGTGCTAAAAGTAAGAATCTCCAAACTGACCGAATTAGGACTCACATCACACCAAGAGCATGAATCTTCAGATGAAGAAGGAAAATGTACAGAGAAGTTCATCTTAAAACAAACCTTACTGTTCATGTTTTAATTGAAGTGGTTTAAGAATTTAAACTAAAGGGGCTACCAAGTAGCCCCTGGTAATGAAGTTCAGAACCTTAAGGCATGGACCAAATCAAAGCTGTGAAAAGAACAGGCAAAGTATTTTTTTTTTTTAAAGTCTTCCACTGACCAGAAACTCAGAACAATACAAAATTCCTCCTTGTTTTACTCATTCTCAGTATCATTTTTTTCCACCACACCCTTTTTCTTTGGAGTGCAGATCAAGCCAAAAATAATTTGGCTAAATTCAATCCGATGGAAATGGTTACTACATGTAAAAGAACAGATTTTGAACTCCTTTCAATCTCATCTTTCCAGAGTCTAAAATAAGCAGAGAAGACCTCAATTCACCACAAACACAAACGAGTTTTATAAAGTCTCCCCAAAATCTCGGGGGTGGGGGGGGACTAGACTTTTTTCAATCATTTTCTATCATTCAAGTAGCCCAACAGTGTAAAATCCCACATGAGTGATAATAGCGTGTAATTGGCTTAGAAGACCTTGTTTTTCACCTTTAATTTAGGATCTAGATTCTAGTTTTGTCCAAGAAGTGAAAATGAGTTTGGCAAATACACCCATGTCCAACTGGCATCTGAACAATAGGCAATCTGGCTGCTCAAATCTACATTAAAACTAAGGGATTTGGCTGAGTTCAAGTCTGAACAGCAGCTGCCCTGACTCCATTGGGCATCACAAGGACCGCGCTCCCTCCTCATCATGAACCCTGCTGCAAAAAAAAGGACCCGGTCTATTCTTTGATTTTTCCATTTTCATGATAGGAAGTAAATACATGTTATTTCTGAAAGCTCTATTTTTCATGCAAAAAAAAAAAAAAGAATTGTGCTATTATTGGAAGTAAAACAAAGCAACAAGAAAACCAGAATTGTGCTATTGCTTACTCCACACGTGTCACGGCTCATTAAATGTCTTCCTGCCTGACATTCCGCAAGTTGCTCCCAATGAGTCCATCTGGTCACTAAGTGATGCTTTCAATGACAAAGGCTCCCTAACAGCTCCATCAAAGGCCTGACTGACACTGAGGAAGTCCCATAGGTAATGAGATTATTCTAATCTGATGAAGTATTTTTCTAAGTAAGGAAATAGACGCGAAGACAAATGGGGGGGGGGGAGTAATTACCAGACAAAGAAGAGAAGATGACGCATCTTCTTTGACACAAGAATACCTCAAGGTCATAATTATCATGGAAATTTTATACAATTTCTCAGAAGATGCCTCTACAATTTTATAATGCAACACTCCAGGCGAGAAATTAAAAATTAATTGGTTTGGGTCAAAGGTGACTTCGTAATGCTAAATTACAGTACAAATGATTGCCAAATTGAAGTTTGGAAAAAGGGTTAAATTAAACATGGACTAGAGTGAGATCCCCCTGAGCTTCCCAACTATCTGTCAGTCTTCTGAACAGTAATGCATTTTTCCAGATCTTTTTGCTTCTGAGAATAAAGCTCAGAGGAAGTAAGCAGTTTGCTACAGGCAGTTCTTTTATTCTGCCTCTCCGTTTGGAACAGAGACAAGATACGTTAAACTAAGGAAGGTTAAGCTTCAGGGATCCTTTGAGGCCCTGGGAAGGGCCCCCAAGTGTTTTCACAACAGGCATAAGATTGAAAATTAGAAAAAAAGTGTTCTTCTTTTTAAGAGAACCCCAAATTGTATGAGCTTGAGGCCCAACAGAATCTGGATCCTCCTGGACCTACACTCCACTTCTCATATCCTTTACATCACTATCCAACAGCTTCTGGAAATGTCCGTGGAGGCAAAGAAAGTAACACAATCCTCAAGATGCCACCATGGCCATCAGGATTTTGTCTTCAAAGACATGGCCCAGCAAGACTTCAAGTAGTTTCTTGTTTCTCAGGTTGGGGGGGGCGGGGTGCAGGTAGATAGAGTGACAGGTTGGGGAGGCACATCATTATTGCTAAAGGGGATGGAAGCAATTCTGGCAATCAAACTATTTTGGAAGACTGACCAAAACATTACTCTTGAGTTGACAACTCATTATATATTAATTTAACTTCCCACGCTAAAACTGTGTACAGGAGAAATGGCTCTCTTTTTTAAAAAAAAATTGTATTTTTCAAAGATTTGAGAGAATGAGTGCACACCACACACATGAGCAGGAAGGGGAGACAGCTCCACACCTCAAAGCAGACTCCCCGCTGAGCAGCGAGCCCAACACGGGGCTCCATCCCAGGACCCCAAGATCATGACCTGAACAGAAGGCAGATGCTTAACCAACTGAGCCACCTAGGCACCACAAAATTTATATTTTTAATTATGGTAAAATATATGTAACAAAATTTGCCATTTTAACCATTAAGTGCACAACTCAGTAGCATTAAGAACATTCACACCCATGTATAGTCATCAGCACCATCTGTCTCCAGAACATTTTCATCTTATGAAACTGAAACTCCATGCTCATTAAACACTAACTCTCCCCTCCCCCTCCACCCCCAGCCCCAGGCAACTACCATCCTGCTTTCGGTCTCTACGAATCTGAGAATCTGACTTCTCCAAATATCTCTTAGAAATGGTGTTAAGTGGTAACACACACAGTTTTGTGACTGGCTTGTACCACTTAGCATGAGGTCCTCAAGGTTCATTCATGCTGAAGCATATGTCAGAATTTCCTTCCTTTTTAAGGCTGAATAATATTCCATTGTCTGTACATACCACCTCCTGTTTACACATTTTATTTACTCATTCATCTGTCCATGGACAGTTGCACAGCTTCCACATTTTGGCCACCATGAACAATGCTGTTCTAAATATGCTACAAACACCTGTTTGAATCCCTGCTCTCAGTTCTCTTAGAGTAGACACCCGGAAGTGGGACTGCTAGATCGTGTGGTCATCCTATTCTTAATCTTTTGAGAAACCACCATAATGTTTTTCTTAGTGACTACACCATTCCACAGTACAATCAACAGTGCAGCAGGACGGTTCCGATGTCTCCACATCTTTGCCAACATTTATTAGTTCTGGGTTTTTTTGTTTGTTTGGGTAAACTTTTTGGAAATAGCCATTCTGATGAGTATGAAGGGGTACTTCATTATGGTTTTGATTAGCGATACTGAGGATCATTTTACCCGCTTACTGGCCATTTGTACATTTTCTCGTCCTTCGCCTAGGGGGACAGAAGTCTCTTGCTCAATGTTTTGGGAGTCCCCTGCTTGCTAGCGCATTCCAGCTTGCTGAATCCACTTATGGTAAACATGCTGCAAGAGAGGGAGAAACACCTAGAAGTGGAGAAGCAGAAACTGACCTTGTTTATAAACAGGAACTGGGTTTGACTTTATTCTTAAAGAACGGGTCTTTGGTTCTCTGTGACAAGAATTAACACATACTGGGGCGCCTGGGTGGCTCAGTGGTTTAAAGCCTCTGCCTTTGACTCAGGTCATGATCCCAGGGTCCCCTGGGCTCTCTGCTCAGCGGGGAGCCTGCTTCCCCTCCTCTCTCTCTGCCTGCCTCTCTGCCTATTTGTGATCTCTGTCAAATAAATAAATAAAATCTTAAAAAAAAAAAAAAAAAAAAGAACACATACTGGGATTTCACTGAGTTCCAAACATTGTACTCAAGGCTTTACGTACACTCATTTTTTAATTCTTACAATAATCCTATGGACACAATTCGTAGCCCCCGTTTAAGGATGAGAAAACCTGAGATTTGACATAGCTGAGGTACTTGGTGGCAAATCACAGAGACGGGGAGCTGATGAGTTGGAATTCACAGCACAGCGTAGAATTTAGGGAGCCAAGTTCTCAGCCACTACACTCTGCCGTCCTAGTGCATCAAACAGAGGAATCCAAAACCCAAGAACATGAGTGCTAAGCAAACAGCAACACTTTAGGGTAAAAAGTAGAACTCAAAGGCCTTTTAGGAGCATCTGTTCAGGGCTGAATGTTTGTGTCCCCCTCCCCTCATTTGTACATTGAAATCTTAACCCCTAATGTGATGGTATTAGGAGGTGGTATTTGGGTAGGCAGAAAGTATAGGAAGGTGGAGGCCTCATGAATGGGTTTAGTGCTCTTATAAAAGAGGCTCCTCTTGCCACGTAAGGACACAGGGAGAAGACAGTTGCCTACAAAGCAGGAAGCAGGCTCTCCCAGAATCCTCTGGGGCTTTGATCTTGGAATTTCCAGCCTCCAGAACTATGAGAAATAAATGTTTGTGCCATGCCTAAATGAAGAGTTTAACAAAATTATAAATCATACAAACAGTTTAACAGTTGTAACCAAAAATTTACAGTATTTTTGCTACAGCAGCCTGAACAGACTAAGAAACTGATATGGAGAAGTGGGGTGCTGCTGTTACAAATACTTTTGGAACTGGGTAAGAGGTAGGGGCTGGAAAAGTTTGGAGGTACATGCTAGAAAAATCCCACACTACCACATTGGACCTTTAAGGATGATTCTGGAGAGGACTCAGAAAAGAACTATACAGAAAGTGGTGCAGTCTCAATGTTTGTGTCTCCCCAAAATTCATACCCTGAAACCCCAAACTGCGATGATGGCAGTAGTAGGTGGGACTCTGAGAATGTGATTAGGTCACCAGGGTAGAACCTTCATGCATGAGATTAGTGCCCTTATAGAAGACAGCACAGAGAGCTCTCTAGGCCCTTCTGCCAAGTAAAGATAAAAGAACTTAGCCACCTGGAAGAGGGCCCTCACCTGATCATGCAGGCACCCTAATCTTGGAGGTCCAGCCTCCAGAACTCTGAGAAATAAATTTCTGTTGTTTATGAGTTACTCAGTCTGTGATATTCTGTTATAACCAGCCTGAAAGGACCACGACAGAAAGCTTCCATATTCTTCAAGAATACTTAAGTAATCTCGAGCAGAGTGTGTGTAGGACTATGGATGGTAACAGTCATTGGGATGAGGTCTCAGATGGAAATGAAGTTACGGGCAACATGAGGAAAGGCAATCCTTGCCATAAAGCATCAACGACCTTGGCTGACTTGCGTTAGCGTTCCAGTGCTTTGTGGAAGGTTGAGCTGGGGAGTGATGAAACTGGGCAATTAGCTGAAGTAATTTCTAACAAAGTATTGAAGATGCAGACTGGACCTTGTTTGCTTTCTCAACTGGAGAGGAATTTGCCTCGGGACCAACGGTATACCTGAAATCCCATTCACACCTCATTTAGGTAAGATTCAGATGAGACTCTGGACTTTTAAAGCTGATGTTGGAATGACTTCAGACTTTTAGGGCGGTTCAGATGAATGAATGTGTTTTGCATTTGAGAAGGACATGAATTCGGGGGGTGGGAGGACAGGGCAAATGTTATGGACTGACCGCTGGTGGCTCCCCAAATTGCTATCCCAACCCCCAACCCCCCAGTGGGATGTTATTAGGATGCACGGCCTTTGGGAGGTGACTAGGTTATGAGGGTGGAGCCCTCATGAAAGGCACTAGACCTCTTATAAAAGAGGCCCCAGAGAACCCACTCACCCTTTGTCCACGTGCGGATGCGGTGACAAGATGGCCGTCTCCGAATCAGGAAGCAGGCTCTCACCAGACACCGCTTTCACCTGGGCTTTAACGTTGGACTTCCAGCCTCCAGAACTAGGAGAAACAGATGTTTGCTGTTTAAGACACACAGTTATAGTAATTCCATTACAGCCGTCAAACTAAGACATTATCTACGATGGCTCCCTTCATCTCATTCTTTCCAAAAATTTCTCTTTTTGAATCTGATTGTCCTGAGCACCACGCTCAGCCTGAACAACCTCTACCTGAGCTCAAAGACGCCGGGAAGATGCCAAGAATCACCATTATCCCCATTAAGGAGCAGCATTATGTAGCCTTTCTGTAGAAAACAGAAGAAAAACTTCAAAATAATCAAGCAAGACAGCTTGGGCACCCAAATCAAGGCCTTTTTCATAAAGGGAAAAAACTCTACCAACTACAGAAATACTGATAATGTTGCTTCACTCCAACCTCATTACAGTCGAGGGTAAGGGGCACTTCTGGGGGGGGCACGCCAGGAGGGCCTCACCTCCAGAACCAAGCCCCAGGAGAGACCAGAAGCTGGTTGCGATGCAAGAGCCCAAAATGTTCCCGTCGCCTCACACAGCACACTCACTTCATGCACTCGACTCCTCCCACATGGGGATGAGGGGAATTCAGGAGAAGCAAGCGGGAAATGGGAGCAGTGTCCCTGGGGGCGTGCAACATAGAGGCCTGGAATTCAGAGATGTGGCGACTCCGGGCACATTGCAGCCTTGCTTCTCCTAAATGCCACTAATCCCAGGAGAGCCTACAGTTGTAGGTTTTTCTCCCCACAACCTATGGCTGCGAAATATAACCTTCATCAAAGGAATCAGTGCAATCAAACCTCCAAGCATTCGCTGAGGACGTTACCATGAACCTTAACTTACTACACCAGGTACTACCGGGTATGAAAGTGACTTATGGCGTCTGCTCCTCATGAGCTTGTATCTCAGACTGGAATATATACACATACACACAGAATAGGAGATTACATATATATATATAAATAGGTTACATGTTACAGATCTAAAATATATATGTAACAGAAAATTATATGTAGGAGAAATATGTATTATATAAGACAGATTATATATGTAATTAAATTTTATATAGTCTGTAACAGAGGAGTATATGTATATTCTACACACAATGAAGATTATGCACATTGTTTTTTCTTTTATTTATTTACTTGTGAGAGAGAGAGAGGGCATGCACAATCAGGGGCAAGGGACAGAGGGAGAAGCAGCAGGCTCCCCGCTAAGCAGGGATCCCAACACTGTGCTTGATCCCAGGACCCCAGGATCATGACCTGAGTTGAAGGCTGACATTTAACCAACTGAGCCACCCCAGGTGCCCCCAACTTATGCATATTGTAAATAGATTATTTTGCATGTTACATATATAATAGAAGATTGTATATATATATCGCTTTGTAAATTAAACTCATAAGTAGAGTACGGAACCATGAAACACCCATAGTAAGTGTCTGAGAAAAAGAGAGAGAAACACCCTGTTCCACTTGACTGGCACCGACCAGCTCTCTGGAGAAGTACAGTTTCAGGATCCTTGCTCTATCTATCAAAGTTCACCAATTTGGGGCGCCTGGGTGGCTCAGTCAGTTAAGCATCTGCCTTAGGCTCAGGTCATGATCCCAGAGTCACTGGATGGAGTCCCACACCTGGCTCCCTACTTAGTGGGGAGTCTGCTTCTCCCTTGACCCTCCCCTCTCTCGTGCCTTCTCTCTCAAATAAATAAAATCTTTAAAAAAAAAAACTCAATTTTTTTCAAATATTTAACATAAACGTAAAATGCTTAGGAATCAAGTTAAGACTTAAGAATTTATTCAGTTAAGAAAATGCTCTGGTATCATAGAAAGCTATATGATCACATGAGAGTAAGTGGTTGCAAACAAAGCTTTTCCTTCTCATTGGCTTCAATAAGATTGGAATTCAAATCATATTTTTTAAGTGTATCCATATACCTCAATGAAGATGTTTTTTAAAAAGCATATCCATCTTTGAGCAAATCCCAGTATCAAACTGCAGACTTACAGAAGATTATAAATTAGTACCCAATTTACAACAAGATCTCTAAACAGAAACAGATTTACCACATCAGGTAAAGCAAGGTTCTAATTGGCAGCAACCCCGTGGGTGATCTGGGAAGCAGGTCCTCCTGCAGGGAACTCCAAGATGACAGCAGTCTGGGACACAGACCCTGAGTCCCAGGCTCCCAGCCCTGCCGAGCCCAGATTCCTGCCCCACAGAAGCTGTGGGAGAGTAACTGTTGCTGCAAGCCTTTAACTGATGGGGTAATTTATTACAGGACAATAGGTAACTCACACAGCTACCCTTCTAAAAATTATCCTAACAATGATGAAGGATAGAGCACTTATCCTTCTTCCAGTTTCTAAATTTCCATTTTAGACTGAAATATTCTTTATTATACAGAACTGATTTTTTGGTGTACAGATGTCATAAAAAACTGAACTGAATTTAACAGAATTTGATGCAGCTTTTTAAAAACAAGAAGAAAAAAGAAGAGATTGGGCCACACAGAACAACACCAAGGCTGGGCCTGTATGGCAGGATGACCGAGTAAAGGGGCAGCAAGAAGGTGACATGTAAAGTAAAGGGGCAGCAAGAAGGTGACAGGCCTCTGATGAAACCAAACCTTCCAGCACCTTGATCCTAGATTCCAGTCTCCAAAATGGACAGAGAATAATTTTATGTTGTTAAAGCCAACAACAACAAAATAGGATTCTGTTACATGGCACATTTTGAGACACAAGAAGAGATAAGATCATCAAAAACTTATTCGATAAGCTACCTAGGCAGAAGCAACTTGTTCTGGCGACAAGGCAAAGATCCCCAACTGATACTGCTCAGGGACCAAAGGCCAAACGGGGCCCAGCAGCACCAGGGTTGGACATCCTGAAGGTGGTAACCAAGGCAGGATCTCAGACCCATATCACCACTCCCAATTCAGAGGAGCAAGCAGAATGGAGGTCACGGGAGTTGGGGTCAGCCATCGGCTCGGGGAGCCAGTACCCTCATGGGATATGCTCTTGTCCTATCCTGAGGCAGGGTTCTGGCCATGCAGACAGTGAGAGGCCTGTGGCATTTCTCCCCTTTCTAAGGGGAAATGGATACTGTTCGGTGCAGGAGTAGCAGGGCGCTCAGCCCAACCCACTGCCTGCCCCATGCCCCCCGCCACGCCTGGACTGACTCTGTTTCCCAGTTTTGCCTTTTACCTCCAGCATCCCCTTCTAAATCTGCAGTTTTTCAGAAAGCTTCCTCTCAAATAATGCAAAACCTCCCCATCTCTCAGGATTTCCCCCTTCATCTCAACCAGCGTCACCTACCCAGAGAGACAGCACTGAAAACGAGAACAGACAGCAGAATACAAACAAGGTAATTCTACCCAATGGCACCCAAGTAACTGAGAGACATGGAGGTCTGAAAGCGAGAGAAAGTAGAGAAGATGTGAGCTCAATACACTAGTAAGAATGCCATGGGAAGTGTAACAGCTCGCCCTGTTACATGACATCACACAATTTATAAAGCCCTTCATATATCTTACCTCCCCCCAACAATCGTCCTCCCAACAATCCTTTGGTCTGAAAAAATTGAGTGTTAGCACTACTCAAAAATCTCATAATTTATACCAGAATGTCTGTATAATCCATCCTTTCCCATTAAATGAATGGTAGTAAAAAGAAAAAAAAAAAAACAACCTGGTATCTTTCACCACATTTAGGAAATTACATAATGACGAAAGAATTGTAATTAAGGCAAGGTCAACTCCAACCTCTGACTGTGGCTACTGTAAACACACCACCCCAACTATCCAGGAGATCGATAAGCAACCCATACATTCCAATATTCCAGAGCCCTCTCCAACAGGAAATCACAAGGTAGCCTCCACCCCTCTGCCTCGATTTAAGTCCATTTCCTCCAGACCTCTGCCCTACACACCATATAAAACTATCCACTATTCATAACACCCTCGCTTACGCCTCATTTTAAAAAGTCTAAGTTTAGTTTTTTAATCTTAATCATAAACACAATGTTTTTCACACTAGCTTCTTAAATCAGCACTGTTGTACTCAACATCTTCAACGCTTTGTTGAACAGACCAGAAAAAGCAAAGGAAAAAAGGCAGTCAGTTTTCCCTCAGCATTTCCTCTGCATTTTGCATCCCATCTGCAGCTGGCCACAAGGGAAGACTGGTTAAGGGAAAGTGGAAATACGCATTCCCTATTTATGACATCTCCTCGAAGGCAGGAGGCATCAAGAACAAAGTCTCAGTCTCTTTAACCCCACACTTCCCATCTCAGAGAAAAGAGAGGGAGGGCAGGGCAGGTGAAACCCAGTCCACACAAAGCCAGCTAGCAGATGGTGGGTCAGAGGGCACCAGGGAGCTGAAATGCTTCCCACAACAGGTGGGTAATCTGAAGGATGACAAGGGCAAGAAGGCTTAATCAAGCTCAGAGCACTTAGAGACTTTCCTTAAATTTACTATGATCCTTACCACACAGGTATGCTCACTTTGGGAAAATTCACCAAGATCCCAACATGATTTGTGCTCTTTATACTTCGGTAAAGATTTTTTTTTTTTTAATACTCCTTACTCAGCAACTCTTGAAAGGGGAAAATTCTCCAAATCAAGCTCTACTTTCTCCTAGGACAGGAGAAAAAGAACGCATCTTTACCTCTTAAGTGGAAACGGAGAAACAAAGACTTCCTTATGGTTGTCTAGATAGTACAAAAACAGAATAGAGAACAAAGATCCAGCCAACCACAGCTTCGGATAGTGATGAGGGACGGCAATGGAGACTGAAAACAGTAGGGACTCGGAAACAAACCCCGAAGAACACAGTGAAAACTATTCGTGCTGATATACAACATCAGGGGAAAAGCACATGGAGTTGTGGGTAATAGGAGTGAGCTGTGACTTTTCTTTTGTTCAGGATAATAAAGGCAGATTTTAATTTTAAAGTCTTAATCATTTGAAAGATAATCGAGCAGCTGTCAGAATAGGGGGGAAGGGGTGGAAATGGTTAACAGTTTGCTTAAGACCTAACATATGCCAGGTACAGTGCCAAGCTTTTCACAGCATTTCAGGCTCACGACTAAATTTGAGGTGGAGATTTTACTGCCCCCATTGAAACATGAGAAAACGGAGGTTCAGAAATTTTACGAAAGAGCATACATACAATAAACGGTGGATGGAGAAAAGATTTGAATCAGATTGAATTCCAAAGATGACACTCCTCCCAGTACGCTACCCTGGACCATCAGGCAGCTTGGAAGAAAGTTCTCGAACAACAGGACAGAAAAATTCTGCAGTAACAATTAGATGAAAAGGAAGAGAGAGTTATACAGAGGCTTGCCTAAGGAAGAAGGCAAGTGTCTCAGAATGAAGCCCTGAACCTAACAACGAATAATTTTAGATTTTTTTTTAAAGATTTTATTTATTTATTTGACGGAGAGAGAGCTCACATGTAGGCAGAGAGGCAGGCAGAGAGAGAGGGGGAAGCAGGCTCCCCGCTGAGCAGAGAACCCGATGTGGGGCTCGATCCCAGGACCCTGAGATCATGACCTGAGCCGAAGGCAGAGGCTTAACCCACTGAGCCACTCAGGCACTCCATAATTTTAGATTTTTGAACTCTAAGAATTTTAGAGCTAATAGGGACCTTGAGGATCCACTCACTTTTCATGGAAAAAAAGAAAAAGGAGTAAGTAACATTTCAACACATTTCCCCCCACCTCTTTCAGTCAACATCTGTCAAGAAAGGGTTACTGAGTCCCTACTCTGTGTTAGGGCATCTTTAAAATTCTTATCAGTCATGTCCTTTAACTTTCCACCTAAAAGACTTAAAGAATACACGTGGGTACATAGTTATTCTTTCTTTCTTCAATCTGCCCAGATAGATGTGCCAAAAAGTGCATTAACTATTGTTAATAAAGCATCAAATAAAAGTCCTAAGTCCAAGTCCTAAGAGAAGTAAAAATTCTATATAAATTTTCACACTGGGGCACCTGGGTGGCTCAGTTGGAAGAACATGTGACTTGAGATCTCAAGATCAGGAGATTGAGCCCCATCATGGGTGTAGAGATTCCTTAAATAAATAAAACTCAAAAAAAAAAAATTTTTTTTTTTTTTTCAGGGGACCTGGGTGGCTTAGTTGAATGACTGACTCTTGGTTTCGGCTCAGGTCATGATCTCAGGGTCATAAGACTGAGCCTCACATTGGGCTCCAGGCTTAGCATAGAGTCTGCTTGAGATTCTCTCTCTCCCTCTGCCCTTCCCACCACTCGCACACTCTCTAAATAATAAAATCTTAAAAATAAAAAATAGAATAAAAGAAATTTTCATACTAAAAAAAAAATCCTGTACCACCATAGCCTTTCAAGAGTCTTTTACTTCAGTCAAGCAAGAACTGGGTGTATGACCCAGTCCCAGAATTAATCACAGTCCACTGATGGTCATTTGTATTAACAAGATTCATAACGTTTTAACATATGATTCTGATGAGAACAAAAACTTCCAGGCTTTTCCAGAGGCCTCCTTAGGGACTAAACCGGGTTTTTAATTTTCTTAATTATGGAAAAAAGGAATTAAATTCAATTCCAAATTGCTTAGACTTTATAGTTCCAGGGAGGATGATCATCTCTCTCTCACTCTTGCTCACACACACATGCACATGCACACACACACACACACACACAAATAACATATTTACAAAACTCCAAAATTATTCTGAGTCTTCTGATTTAAAAACAGGAAAATAGGCTTAATGTCCCAAAATGAAAAAGTAGCAAAATTAAATTTACCACTTCCACATCCATCCAGCAAATGAAAAATTAGCACCAACCATCATTAAACTAAATAACAGGCTCATTTCCTCCAAACCATATCTCGACTTTTTCTCTTCAGTTGTGAAAGCTTCTTTGACCCTGACAATTTCATTGATAATACAAATTTTTTATTTCCCTAAATTTATTTAAGGTAGGGATACCTGACTGTCTCAGTCAGTAGAGCATCAAACTCTTGATCTCAGGGTCGTGAGTTTGAGCCCCATGTCAGGTGTAGAGAGCATTTTTAAAAATTAATAAAACAGTGCTCGCTTCGGCAGCACATATACTAAAAAAAAAAAAAATTAATAAAACACAGGGTGCCTAGGTGGCTCAGTTGGTTAAGCATCCGACTCTTGATTTCGCCTCAGATCATGATCCCAGGGTCATGAGATCAAGCCCAGCATGGTAATCCATGCTCAGTCTGGAGTCTACTTGAGACTCTCTCTCTCTCTCCCTCTGCCTTTCTCCCTGCTGGCACACTCTCTCATGCTATCTCTAAAAATAAATTTTAAAATAAATAAAATCTTTTCAAAGTTTAAGGTGGATTTTTGTTTTTGTTTTCCAGTAGAAATCCTCTAAACATTAAAAATACTTATAGTTAGCTAATGAAAATGTTTTTAAACTTTATTCTTAAAATCTTCATAATAAAGAGTATCCACAAAAACATTTACAACTAACAATACACTTACTGGTTAAGATTGAATAATTTCTATCTAAGGCCAGGAAGAAGCCAACATTGGCTTGGAGGTAACTAGCCAATGTGACAAGGCAAGAAAAACTGGTTGGGTAAGCTAGCCAATATTCAAACATGGACTCACACACACGGTCATATGCTCTGAGGCAGAAGCTCCATGAAGAAGTCTTTTGTAAAAAAGGCTTCTTTCATTTTTTCTATTCACTCAGTTGCAGGAACATAGCAAACATCCAAATGAAGATATGCAGTTGGAAGTTAACAACACTGGACCCACAAGAGATGTCCCAGCTAGAGGTGTATTAACTGGGCAGACACAAAGATATACAAATGGTAGTTGAAGGCAGGGGCAAAAATATGATTATCCTAAAAGGATAAAAAGGACCAGGGATGGTTCCCTAAGGAGAACGTCATCTTATGACAGAGGGAAGAAGATGGAAGAATCCAAAGGGCAACAGGAAAGGAATGACAAAGAAGCAAGAAAGCCAAGAGAAAGGGGTTAGGCCGGAAGCCAAAGGCAGCAGATGCTTCAAAGAAGAGAAAAAAGACAAGGGTGATCGAGGAAACAGAGCTGCTCCAAGAAAGATGTACATGAGAATAATCTCTTGGGCAAAATTTCTTTGAGTATACTCATATCTGGCATAGGTGTTTTTTTTTTAAAGAATCTAAGTCTTTCTATTCTTAAACTTCTTTATTAGCTTTAAACCTGAAACACTTGCTTTGTTTCTACTCTGGATTTCAGAACCAAAGGGCTATAACAATACAAGATGAGGGAAATATCATAAAATAAAACAGATATCCAGGGACACCTGGGTGGCTCAGTTGGTTAAGTGGCTGCCTTCGGCTCAGGTCATGATCCCAGCATCCTGGGATCGAGTCCCGCATCGGGCTCCTTGCTCAGAAGGGAGCCTGCTTCTCCCTCTGCCTCTGTCTGCCTGTGTGCTCTCTCTGACAAATAAATAAAATCTTTTTTAAAAATAAATAAATAAATAAATAAAACAGATATCTTAAGCCACTGAAATAATAGACCACAGATAAAATACAGCCTAATGCTTTTGAGCAACATTATCTTTTTCATTGATGCCCTGGAATAGAAGCCAGCTGCCTTCCAGGAATTAACAGTATAAAATCTAGGGGCACTTGGTGGCTCAGTAGGTTAAGCACCTGACTCTTGATCTTGGCCCGGGTCTTGATCCTATGGTCATAAGCCCGAGCCCCATGCTGGGCTCCATGCTGGGTGTGGAGCCTACTTAGTAAAAATAAAAATTTTTTAGAAAGTATAAAACTTGGGGCACCTGGGTGGCTCAGTGGGTTAAAGCCTCTGCCTTCGGCTCGGGTCATGACCCCAGGGTCCTGGGATTGAGTCCCACATCAGGCTCTCTGCTCAGCAGGGACCCTGCTTCCCTCTCTCTCTTCCTGCCTCTTTCCTACTTGTGATCTGTCTCTCTTTCCAATAAATAAATAAAATCTTAAAAAAAAAAAAAAAAGAAAGTATAAAACTTAACCATGGCTCCTAAAAGATCACAGAAGTGGCCCAGAGGTAACAACACAATACTTGTTTCTCTGTGGGCTGCCTTCCAACAGGGCTTAGGCACGGCTGCAGAGGTCCTGAGGCCATCACCGTGGCAATGAATAGACATGTACTCAAAATGGGACCCAGCTGTATTCGCCTATTCCCAGTACCCAGGAAGGGAACCATTAGACCTAGGAACAAGGAAAATCAAAACTGGTTTGACCAGATGTGTTTAATGTACAACACAGCAGTCACACATGCAAGGCAGTATCGGGGCAAATACAGAGAGGAAATGCAAATGAGCTATGGCCCTGGAATTTCAAACTACAATAACTTAACACATAGTTGTTTTCTGTGTAAAGCCAGGAAATATTAGACCAAAATTATTTTAGTCTATATACAACACAAATGTTAAAAAAAAAAAAAAGTCTCCTGGCTCACTGCTCCTTCCCATCTGACAGACAGCTGTGTCCTCTGGTGCAGTGCCAGCCACATCCCCAAGATGTGATCGTGCAGGTCGGAATAAACTCTAGCAGGCTGCTTTCAACTCTGGCAAAGTGGATATTGTTGCCATCAATGACCCCTTTGTTGACATAGTCTACACGTTCCAGTATGATTCTACCCATAGCAAATTCAACAGCACAGTCGAGGCTAAGAACAGAAAACCTGCCATCAATGGAAAGCCCATCTCCATCTTCCAGAAGCGAGATTCCTGCAACATCAAGTGGGGTGATGCTGGTGCTATGTTGTGGAGTCCACTGAGGGCTTCACCACCAGAGAGAAGGCTAAGGCTCACTTGAAGGGTGGGACCAAGAGGGTCATCATCTCTGCCCCTTCTGCTAATGCAGAACCCTGAGAAGTATGACAATCCCCTCAAGATTGTCAGCAAGGGCTCCTGCACCACCAAGTGCTTGGTCCCTCTGGCCACGGTCATCTATGACAACTCTGGCATTGTCAAGGGACGCATGACCACAGTCTATGCCAACGCTGCCACCCATAAGACTGTGGACAGCCCTCTGGGAAGCTGCGGTGTGACGGCTGAGGGGCTGCCCAGAATATCATCCTTGCTTCTACTGGCACCATGAAGGCTGTAGACAAGGCCGTCCCTAAGCTGAATGGGAAGCTCCGCGGCATGGCCTTCAGTGTCCCCACCAACACGTCATCATGGAACTGACCTGCCCCTGGGAGAAAGCTGCCAAATACGATGACATCAAGAAGGTGGTGAAGCAGGCATTGGAGGGCCCCTTTCAGGGCATCCTGGGCTACAGTGGGGACCACGTTGTCTCCTGTGACTTGAACAGTGATACCCACGCTTCTACCTCGAAGCTGGGGCTGGCACTGCCCTCAGTGACCACTCTGTCAAGCTCACTTTCTGGTATGTCAATGAATTTGGCTGTAGCAACCCGGTGGTAGACCTTATAATCCACGTAACCTCCAAGGAGTAAAAGTCTCCTGGACCACAAGCCCCAGTGAGAGCAAGAGGAAGAGAAAGGCCCTCGGGTGCTGCTAGGGAGTCCTTGCCCCAACTCATCCCCAACACACTGAGAATCTCCTGACCTCCACCCTGACATCCCAGACCCCCTGAACAAGGGGAGGGGGTTTGGGGAGTCCTACCTTGTCCTGTACCATCAATAAAGTATAGTCTCCTGCATCCTCAAGAGATGCAGAGTGCAGAGACGAAGAAAACAAATCCTAATTGCCCTCAGAGAATTCCCTCTGAATTACTTGGGCAGATGCCTCAATTCTCTATTTTTCTTGTGTATGGACAGGGGTTTAATGATTAATACCACACAGGACATAAATCACTATCAGCACCTGTATTTTCAAATGTAAACCCGCTGAGTGGTCTGTTCCATGTACACACGGTGAGTGGGTGGTGGAGAAAGGG
>PISX010020305.1:0-36159 GCA_004024625.1 Mellivora capensis | reverse complement strand
CATAACTTTTATTACAGTACATTGTTATAATTGTTCTACTGTGTTGCTAATTATTGTTGTTAACCTCTTACTGTGCCTAATTTATAAATTAAACTTTATCAAGGTATGTATTTGTAGGAAAAAACATAGGATACATAGGTTTCAGGCATCCCCTGGGGGTCTTGGAACATATTTCCCACGGATAAGGTGTGTGTGTGTGGGGGGGGGGGTCTACTGTATTTATTTTTGGGTAAATGAATAAATGTGCTATCTTCAATTTGGACTCCAGGATTCCTTTTTAGTATTAATTTTTTCCTGATTATAAAAGTAATCCATGTTCATTATAGAAGAATTAGAAAATAATTTCAAAGACTGGGAAACCAAAGCTGGCTGTGAGCCTGCTCCCTCAAGATGGCCACAGCTGACGTTTTGATACATTTCCCTGTAGGCTTTTTTTCTGCGCTTACATATATTTCAAAATTTTTTTATTCTATTTTTTCAGTTGACCAAATGAGCATTTCCCTGTGTTATTAAATTATCTCCCCAAACATAGTTTTAAGTGCTACATATATTATTCTGTGATATGAATGTATCATAATTTATGGAACCAATATGCAGTGGTTGGATATCGAAGTTGGTTCAGTTTTTCACCATTGTAAATAAAGCTGCAATGAACATCCTCCTGCATAAATCTTTGTATATTATCTCTGAATTAAGATTTTTCTACGAAGAATAAATTCTAAAAAGTCAATTATTGGATGTAAGAGTGAACATTTTAAGGCCCCTCGTACTGTTAAATGATTTTTTTACTGGGTTGCACTAACCGATTTTCCTCCCACTATCAACAGAGGAGACTTCTCACCACTGAATATTCGCAGGGTCCTGGGATCGAGTCCCACATTGGGCTCCTTGCTCAGTGGGGAGCCTGCGCCCACTCCTGACCCCTTGTTCAGAGAACCAAAAATGTCTTCAGATACTACATCAACATCACCCCGGGTCGAGAATGATTGAGTTCCACTCCATTAACTGTTTATTGGTTGGAAGTAACAGAAACCAACTCTAAGCAAAAGTTGGGACTTTGTTAGAGGAATCATAGGGCATCATGGAACCCAAGAACATAGATGCAACTGGGTCTTCTCTTGTCAGGTCTGACTCATTTTCTTGCTGTTTAGACCAGCTGCTTCTGTATTTTTGCCTGCAGAGCGGAAAACGGTCACCACTAACATTTCTGAAGTGTCTCTCTTGTTTATGAGAAAGCCAGACCTCCCTGGGATCTCTTGGTTCCAGATCCTCAAGGAAGAACTCCGACTGGCTCAGCTCAGGTGGTCTTCCACGGCTGGTCCAGCCGCGTGGCTGTAGTGGCAGCAGAAAGCCCGGGGACTCCTGCTGTGATCACGTGGATGTGCAGTTTCTAGGAAAGGGGCTGCTGGCCAGCTGGGCCTCTGGGTGCCTCCTACGTGTCCAGGTACCTGGCGTCAGTTCCTCAAGTGTGCACGTGCATCACTGCCCGGGAGGCCGGGGACCATGTGTCTCAGCGGGTGTCGCCCTCCCAGCCCAGCCTGGACTTAAAGACAGGCTTTGGTGAAGGGCATCTTTGGGACAGAGGGGCCTGTTTCTCTGTGACTGATGACATAGCTTACCCAAGCAGGTCCTGCAGAGCGAGCCAACTTGGGAGCCTAGCGTTTGCAAGTCCATAAAGGGGTTCTATGTGGGACATAATGGCTGGTCCTCCTTCATGAAGCTGGCTTTGGAGTGTGCAGCCGCTGAGCAGGGGAGCCCTGGGCCATCCCCGCAGCACGCACGCTGAGCTACAAATGCAGCTGTGGCCTCCAAGGCAGGAGCAGGTTGGTGCGTGTGCAGCCCCAGCCCCTGCCCCTGAGCCCCAGCTCCTGAGCAGACACCTTTCCACCTGCAGACACCTTGGACCCCTGGGAAGTGGCAGAAGGGAGGGCTGCTTCCCAAGCACATAGTCAAGACGAGCTCGCTCCATCCTATCCTGAAAGCCTTTCCAAGTCACAGACGCTGTTCCTGCCCTTGTCATGCTGTGACCTTGGATGAGTCATAGCTCTCCAAGTTTCAGTTTCTTTTCTTTTTAAATCAATCCTAATGAACTAGAGCCTAAAACGTTGACCTGTATTCACCTATTTGGTAAGAAGCAACCTTCCCACCGCGGGTAAATGCTAGCTTCCAGAAGTTTAAGAAAAAAAAAAAAAAAAAAGGTCAACAGTATTCCTGCTGGGTTGGCTCCCCCAGGCCTCCCTCTCCTTCCTTCTCACCCTAACCCTTCTCTCCCTTCCCCCTGCACCTCTTTCCTCTCCTGTGTGTCCTCCCCTCCCCCCAGCTGCGTCCAGAGCTCCCCAACCTTCCTCTCAGTCTCCCAGACCCATCCCACCTGAACTGGGGCCCTGAAGTCTCTGCCCAGGGTTCCTTTTCTCAAGAGGGGGAACCCCAGCTGTCTGATTTTGATGGGGATTGTAAGAAGACCCAACTTTGGGGTTCAGAGGAAAGAGAAGGGGTTGCTGGGGGGCCACGCACAACCCTTGCAGAAACTGGGCCTTCTTGTCTGTCTCTCCGCGTTGTCCTGGACAATTTCTCCATCTTCTGGCTTAAACGGGGAGCTGAAACATGCCAGTGCCTCCCAGAACTACATCTCGTCTTTGAACCTCAGAGCCACAAACCTAGATGCCCACTGGCCCCCGCACCCCACCCCCAACTGTCTCACAAAGCCAGTGTGGCTGAGATCCAAGTCCCATCCCACAGGCAGACTGGCTTCTCCTCCAGCACACCCTCCATGGGGCCCCTCACCCAACCTCCTGGGATCACTCTGCGACCTTCCTCTACCCTTCACCTCAGTTCATCCTCACGGATGTAACTTGTCTCCCTCTCCCTCCCCACTGATGCTGCCTTGGCTTTCTTTTCTTTCCTTTCCTTTCCTTTCCTTTATCTTTTCTTTTCTTTTCTTTCCTTTCCTTTCCTTTATCTTTTCTTTTCTTTCCTTTCCTTTCCTTTCATCTTTTCTTTTCTTTCCTTTCCTTTCCTTTATCTTTTCTTTTCTTTCCTTTCCTTTCCTTTCCTTTATCTTTTCTTTTCTTTCCTTTCCTTTCCTTTATCTTTTCTTTCCTTTCCTTTCCTTTCCTTTATCTTTTCTTTTCTTTCCTTTCCTTTCCTTTCCTTTATCTTTTCTTTCCTTTCCTTTTCTTTTTTTTTCTTTTCCTTTCCTTTCCTTTCCTCCCCTCCTTTTCCCTTCCTTTCTCTTCTCTTCCCTTCCCTTCCCTTTCTTTTCTCTTCTTTTCTTTTTTTAAAATAGGGTTTATTTTTTAAGAGCAGTTTTAGATTTAAGAGCAGAACTGAACAGAAAGCACAGAGATTTCCCATATACCCCCAGCCCCACACACGGCCTCCCCCACCATCCCCGCCCCACCCCCACCAGAGAGGTGCATTTGTTACAGCGGACGACCCTACACAGACATGTCATCATCATCCGCACTCTGTGGTTGACACGAGGGCTCACTCCGGGTGTTGTCCATTCTTCGGGTTTGGACACACGTGCAATGACATGGGTCCACCATTGCCTTCTCATACGGAGTTTCCCTGCCCTAAAAGTCCTCTGTGCTGCACCTGTTCCCCTCCCCCGCCCCGGCCACCACTGATCTTTTTACCATCCCCAGAGTTTTGCCTTTTCCAGGATGGCCTGTAGTTGGAATCACACAGTGTGTAGCCTTTCCCAATCAGCTTCTTTCACTTAGTAACATGCATTTAAGCTTCTTCCATGTCTTTGCATGATTTGATAGCACATTTTTTTTGATAGCACATTTTCTTTAAATGCTAAACAATATTCCATTGTCTGAATGTACTAGTTTCTTTATTCACCTACCAAAGGACGTCTTCTTTACTTCCAAGTTTTGGCGATGAGGAATACAGCCGCTGTAAATATCCTTGAGAGGTTTTTGTGAAAACATAAGTTTTTAACTCCTTTGGGTAAGTAAGAAGTAGTGTAATTGCTGGGTCCTATGGTAAGAGTATGTCTGGTTTGTAAGAAACTCCCAAACTCTCTTCCAAAGTGGCTGTACGTTCCCGAAGCGGCCTTCCCACTAGCAACAAACGAGAGTTCCTGTTGCTCCACATGCCCGCCAGCATCGGCTGCTGTCAGCGTTCTGGGCTGCGGTCATTCTGATAGGTTATGTAATGTTTTCATTTGTGTTTCCCGGATGCCATATGATGTGGGGGCTCTTCTCCTTTGCTCATTTGCCATCCGCAAATCTTCTTTGGTGAGGTGTCTGTCAGATCGTTTGTGTCTTTTCAGATCGTTTTAACCAGGTTGTCTGTTTTCTCACGGCTGGGTGTTGAGTTCTTTGTATATTTCAGATAGCCGTCCTTTCTCAGATGTGTCTTTTTTTTAAAGAAATGTTTTATTTATTTATTTGAGAGAGAGGGGGGGAGAGAGAGCATGAGCTGGGTGAGAGGCAGAAGGAGAGGCAGACTCGCTGTTGAGCAGGGAACCTGATGTGGGGCTCGACCTCGGGACCCTGAGATCGTGACCTGAGCCAAAGGCAGACGCTTAACCGACCGAGCCACCCAGGCGCCCCTATCAGATGTGTCCTCTGCAGATATTCCCTCCCAGTCTGTGGCTTATCTTCTCATTCTCTTGACAGTGTCCTCCACACAGCACAAGTTTGTCATTTTAATGAGTCCAGTTCTTCAACTTTCTCTTCTGGGCCGTGCCTTTGGTGCTATCTACTTTTACGTGGACCACACCGTGGTCTCCTGACTGCTGACTCCCCAGGGCTTCATCTCCTGCCCTCCCTGCCTGCACTTTGAGGATCTCTGTGAACTCCATTAACACAGGCCTCTCACCTCTTCAGATGGCTTCACTTGCTGCTGCCTTTGCCCAGCTGACCCGCCCCCATCTTGTGGAACTCAGCTCATGAGCTTCCTTGGAGGCATCTTCCCTGAGGTCCCAGTCCAGCTGGGGTGCCCCTCCCCACATCGCATCCCTCCTAGCCCCTGGCATCTACTTTCTCCCACTAGTCCCAAGTGAAAGATGCAGCTTCTTCTTCTTCTTCTTCTTTTTTTTTTTTTTTTTTAAGATTTTATTTATTTGAGTGAGAGAGAGAGAGTCAGCTGGAGAATGAACACAAGCAGGGGGAATGGGAGAGGGAGAAGCAGGCTTCCTGCAGAGCAGAGAGCCAGATGCAGAACTCGATCCCAGGACTCTGGAATCATGACTTGAGCCGAAGGCAGACGCTTAATGACTGAGCCACCCAGGCGCCCAAGATGCAGCTTCTTGCTAAGATGTGAGGTCCAAGAGAGCAGGTATAATTTCTTTACTGACCACTGTTTATCTCTGTCTAGCACTATGTTTTGATCATGGCAATAACGATTATTTTTAAAAATATTTTATTTATTTATTTGACAGAGATCACAAGTAGGCAGAGAGGCAGGCCGGGTGCAGGGGGGAAGCAGGCTCCCCGCCGAGCAGAGAGCCCAATGCGGAGCTCAATCCCAGGACCCTGAGATCATGACCTGAGCTGAAGGCAGAGGCTTAACCCACTGAGCCACCCAGGCACCCCAATAATGATTATTTTTAAAGAAGATTTTATTTTTATGTAATCTCTACATCCAACACGGGGCTTGCAATCACAACACCAAGATCAAGAGTCGCATGCTCTTCTGACTAAGCCAGCCAGGCGCCTCAATAATGCTTATTTTAACAGCATATACATCTACCGTGCTATGTGCCAGAAACCCTCCAAAGCAGGTTGCATATTTGACTTAACTCTGCAATAATTCTGTGACTGAATATTGGATTATTTCCAGTTCACAGACAAGGTATCTGAAGTAGAGTCTGGCCAAGACCACAGAGTTAGTAAGTGCAAGAGCCGGGGTTCAAACCCAGAAAATCTGGCTCCAGAGCTGGCGTTCCTTACTGCCCTAGATTGACTCTCAAGTTCATTATAACTTCGTTGCATAAATGACTACATCAGAGAGAAAGATAGTGACAGAGACGATTGGGAAATAGTACAAGAGAGCAGGTGCTTAAATATCAGAGTGAATGAAAGAGGCATTTGCCTCTGAAGGGCCTCTTAAGGTTGTTGACTGACTGATGGATGGACTCTGGAACAGAGACACTATCCTGCCCCAGCCCCTCCTTCCTCCTGGAATGAGCAGCACAACGCAGGTAACTGGTGAGACAGAGACCGAGTCCTTTGTGAGGGGTGTGTTGAAAGGAAGCCACAAGACACGTTAGTACTGAGCCACAGATAATTACTGCTGAGATGTTCAGGACGTCAAATAAAGATTCAGTTGGTCATTCGCAGCAGCTCTGGCTCAGCCACAGCCTTTTTAGGGCGAGACACTGGAGCATCCAGGGTGCCCTGAGGTCACTGCCCGCATTCCTGCATCTGACCCAGTTCTGGTCACAGCAGGGGTGTCCGTTGTTGCAGATGCTTGGGGGATCCACCTCCCCTTCCCCAGTCACCCCATGCCAGGAAATTTTGCTTCCAGTTGTGTCGTGTATAAAAGCAATTTTCCCAGACAGTGAAACTCTAACTGAGCAGTCTTGGGGAATGTTCTGCTCCTCCCTGGGGCATACCTGGATGTCACAGCCTCAGTCGACAAGGCTGGTTCCCTGAGCTAACTTGTTCGGTTTGGTGAGTCAAGCCATTTCTGTTGTTCCTGCTCTTTAAAGGAGAAACGCGGCACTTTTTACACAGGGAACGGATTTGGTGGGGCCTCTGGAAAGAGAACCCCGCTTTGACAGGGATGAGAGGCATGGGGCAGGTGCTGACTCAGAGAGAAGCTGGCGTGAGGGCAGAAACCCCTGCAGAGATTGCGTCTCCGGTAGAGGCTGCCAAGCTCCTAGAAAGCCAGAACCAAGATGGCGGCCTAGGACCTCCCAGGAGAGGGTGGGCCTCCTTGAACACTCCTGGATTCCAGCCTCCCGCAGACAGGAGGAAGGTGTGGGCAGATAAGTACAGGACAGCCTAAAATGCTAGGAAGGAATCTAGAGGCCAGAGAGAGCTGAGCCTTTCTTACTCAGGAGGCTACGGGATCTTCTGAGGTTCCGGGCAGTAAGAGAGCAGATGACAAGTGTACCCAAGTACATTCCCGGTGCTGATGCCTTGAGAAGAGGTAAGGGGACAGGTCTGGAAGGATCAAAGGCTCCCCAGCCTCAGAAGCAGGGGCCCCTGAGCTTCTGTGGTTAACACCCACCTCCTAGAGGGTTGGGGCACGTGAATGGAACTAGGGATTTTGGAAGCTTGAGCCGTGTCATCCGGTCTTGCCTCTTCCACGTTTGGGGACACGTTACATCATTGTGTTGGACATTCCTGAGGGATTGCCCTTAACTTCTTACAGAAGTACTCCTACTTAAAAAAATTTTTTTTTTATTTTTAAATAATTGCTACACCCAGCATGGGGCTCAAACTTACAACCCCGAGATCAAACATTGCATGGTCTACCAACTGAGCCAGCCAGGTGCCCCACAAAAGCCTCCTTTGAAAACCTTCTCTTCTGGGGCACCTGAGTGGCTCAGAGGGTTAAGCCTCTGCCTTCGGTTCGGGTCATGATCTCAGGGTCCTCATCTACCTCTCTGCTCAGCAGGGAGCCTGCATCCCCCTCTCTCTCTGCCTGCCTCTCTGCCTACTTGTGATTTCTCTCTACAAATAAATAAATAAATAAAATCTTTAAAACAAAACTAAACTAAAACCTTCTCCTTTTATGTTAAGAGGAAGAAAGCCAGGCACCTGGCTGGCTCAGTCGGTGGAGGTGGAACGTCCAACTCTTTTTTTTAAGATTTTATTTATTTATTTGACAGAGAGAGAGTGCACAGAAGCGGGGAGGAGCAGAGGCAGAGAGAGAAGCAGGCTCCCCACTGAGCAAGGAGCCTGATGCAGGACTCGATCCCAAGAACCTGGGATCATGACCTGAGCTGAAGGCAGACGTTTAACTGGCTGAGCCCCTCAGACGCCCCAAACATGCAACTCTTGATCTCGGGGTTGTGAGTTCGGGCCCCACATTGGGTGTGCAGATTACTTAAAAAGAAAATAAATTTAAAAAAAAAAAGAGGAAGAAACCATTTTCTAGCTTTGGGTCCATCGATGTGAAGCTCAGGAACAGGTGAAATCAATCTACGCCAAGAGAAACTGGGAGCGGTGGCGGCCTCTGCGGCATGTGCTTGTTTGAGCTTACTGAACTGTAGACTCAAGATCTCAGCTAAATACATGAAACAACCCTCTTGCTTTTAGGGTTTTTAGGGAAGAGATTTTCCCATTCGTCTTCACTGTAGACAGGTGGCTGGCCAGGCCCCCAGGGAAGCAGTCAAGTGTCGTACGAAGGGCATAAGAGACTGAGGGTTGCTGGGAGTGGGGTCGGGGGATGGGTGATGGACACGGGGCACGTGTGTGGTAGTGAGCCCTGGGTGTTGTGTAAGACTGATGAGTCACAGACCCGGACCCCTGAAACAAATAATACATTATATGTTAGTTAACTGAATTTAAATAAATAAAAAAAGAAAGTGCCTGGCTTTGGAGTCAGTTCTGGTTCTAATTCTGTTCTGCCATAATTACTGTGACCTTGGATAAGCTGATCTCTGATTTCCTAATCTTTAAAACAAATTAGGAGGGCGCCTGGGTGGCTCAGTTGGTTAAGCGTCTGCCTTCTGCTCAGGTCATGATCTCAGGATCCTGGGATAGAGTTCTGAGTTGGGCTCCCTGCTCAGCAGGGAGCCCGCTTCTCCCTCTGCCTCCACACCCCTGCCCCACCATGCGTGCGTGCACTCTCTCAAATAAATAAATAAAATCTTTATTAATTTATTTTTTAAAAGATTTTTATTTTATTTATTTGACAGACAGATCACAAGTAGGCAGAGAGGCAGGCAGAGAGAGAGGGGGAAGCAGGCTCCCTGCTGAGTAGAGAGCCCCATGCGGGGCTCGATCTCAGGACCCTGGGATCATGACCTGAGCCGAAGGCATAGGCCTTAACCCACTGAATCACCCAGGCGCCTCTAAATAAAATCTTTAAAAAAATAAAATGAGTTGGGAAGTTGCTGTAAGTAATCAAGCTCTCCAGCTAATTGCCTGGCATATAGATGGTGCACAGTCACCTCCTATAGGAAGCCTTCCCTGTGCTCTCCAACCTGTGTCACGTGTCTTCCTCAGTCCCACACAACCAGACTCGGTGCATGTGTTGTTCAAATCTGTGTTGTTGAGACAACCCCGGACCTCTGAGGTTGCTTACTGAAGAGTCAAACAGCAAATACGGAATCTACAAATGCCATGTGTCACCTTTTTTTAAAAAATTAATATATAATGTATTATTAGCCCCAGGGGTACAGGTCTGTGAATCGCCAGGTTTACGCTTCACAGCACTCATCATAGCACATACCTTCCCCAGTGTCCATACTCCCTCCCCCACACCAACCTTCAGTTTGTTTTGTGAGATTAAGAGTCTTTATGGTTTGTCTCCCTCCCGATCCCATCTTGTTTCATATATTCCTTTCCTACCCTCCAAGCCCCCCACGTTGCCTCTCAAATTCCTCATATCAGGGCGATCATATGATAATTGTCTTTCTCTGATTGACTTATTTCCAAGCATAACCTTTATTGTAATATTTTATCTTTCTGGTCCCCACCCCCCACGAGGCTCTCAGATCTTGAGGGCAAGGGCCGGGTCTTGCTCACCTTTGTTAGTGAATTATGAAGAAATGAATGAGTCCATCAGGGCATAAGTGAGGGACTAGGTGAACGGTGGATCAGTGAACGAGGAGAGAGCTGAATGAAGGAAGGAATGAGGGTTGCTGGCAGGACAGCCCCGAGGGAGGGCTTGGCAGCTGGAGCTCTCCAAATACAACCATTCCAGAGACTTCTCTCCCTTTGCTTCCGGCCAGCATCTACCGCTGCTTTGTGGACACAGCGGTGCTGAGGGAGTGTGAGGCAGGGCAAGCCTCCGGGAGGCAGGGAGCTAAGTCCACGGCTTCCTCCTCTGACACCACACCCCCAGCAGATCGCCCCAGTCTGGTTCTCAACAGAGCACAGAGCGGCTGTCAGGAGTTTGCATTATTTATCTGCTCTGTAACATTTACTGGGATGTAGTGTTTAATAACTGTCACTCCAATATATCTTCTCTTAATCCCTTCAGATCTGCTGCTGTGGCAATTTTAAACATTTATCAACACTCTCCGTGTATGTGCTGGTTGAGCTGCAATTTTCTTGTAATTAAAGATTTACAAGACATCGCTTGAGATTTCCAAAGGGTTGATCGAGATCAAAGGGGAGCAGAAGAGAGATCAGGTCTTGGAATCTGTGGCTGGGAATTCCCAAGTTGGTGTTTGCTCTCCCCAGGGAAAGATGGAGCCTCCTTCACTGGCTCCCACTTTCCTTTCTCTTTTTCCCTCTTTCCCGCAGCCCAGTGTTCCAGTAAACAGAGCTCACAGTGAGTCCCAGGCCACGGTGTGGTCCTGTCTCCCTGTGGAGGCCCCCATCAGCCCATGGCAGCCTGGGGCTGGGTGCTGGGGGGCAGCAGGGAGCTAGGCAGGAAAGGTCCCTCCTGACATGGTCTTATGTTCTAGTGGCAGAGGCAGACAATAAACATCAACAACTTTTTTTTTAAGAAGTTTATTTTATTTTCTTATTTATTTATTTATTTATTTTAGAGAGAAAGCAAGAGTGTTCGTGAGTTCGCAAGCAGGGAGGGGCAGAGGGAGAAGGAGAGAGAGAATCCTAAGCAGGCAGGATCCCATGACCCGGAGACCATGACCTGAACCAAAATCAAGAGTCGGACACTTAACCGACTGAGCCACCCAGGTGCCTCAAACGTCAACAAATTTCTAAAAATCATTTTGGATTTTGAAAAATGCTATGGAAGGAGTCAATAGTGACTGAGGGTGGGAAACTAGTATCAGAGTTCCTTCCCTTAAGCAATAGAAACTGACTCAGCAAAAAGAAATTTCTGGAAGTTTTGAGGATAAAAGAGAAACAGGGTAAGGGGAGGCATAGGAACCAGGGCTGGTTTGTGGCAGGCACTAACAGACCATCTATCTCTTCAGAGGGTGGCCTTTGGGGAAAATGTCTCCTGACCGTGTTCTGTTTTGGTGACACTGCCCAGGAGTCACAATACAGAGACTGAGGTGTTGGCTCTTGAGCAGGGGCGAGCGGGGAGTGCTTTGACTGACAGCTTCACCAGGACTGGGTCCGCTGGGGGAGAGGTAGTTACCCCAAACAGAGCCTGAGTGATGAAACCCAAAGAGGGGGGTCACAGGTGGTGGCCAGGCTGAGAAAATTAGGGGCACATTCATCTCAGAAGGTTTCCCGGGGAGTATCTGAGCTGCCATCAAAATGATGGGAAGGGGCCAGACACATGAAGAACTGGGGAAGGAGGGACATGTAAGGGCAAAGCTCTATGGTTGGAAAGAGCTTGGATTTTCAAGTGTCTGGCTGGCTGGTTTGGTCTTTCCTCATAGACCAGGCTTGGAAATGGGCCCATCTCCAGGTCCACACAGGCATTACATGGGTTAGGAAGTGGGAATTTTGTTTATTCCGGAGGGAATGGAGTAGAAGTCTCAGGCCCGGGGGTGTTCCCTAGCTCCTAGGACAAGGAAACCAGTGAGCGTGGAATTTTGGTCAAGTCATGTTTCTGGAGGCTGGGAAGGGGGGTGGGGAGACCAGGCACTGTATTCAGTTCGGTAGGCTAAGGATGGCTACGATACGGCACAGTCCTCAGAGCGTGGACACGCTTGTAGGGAAGAAACACACAGATCACGACAGCAGGGCAGTGACAGCAGGAAGCCTGAAGAGGTGATTCGAAAGCTTGCTTCTTTTCTACGCTGTGTTATTAGTGCTATAAATTCCCCATAAGGACTGCTTTGATTTTTTGTTTCTCTAAGTCTCTGTTTCATCATGTACAAAACAAGAATCATAATAGTACCTTGGTGGGGTGCCTGGGTGGCTCAGTGGGTTAAAGCCTCTGCCTTCGGCTCGGGTCATGATCCTGGGGTCCTGGGATCGAGCCCCGCATCGGGCTCTCTGCTCCGCGGGGAGCCTGCTTCCTCCTCTCTCTCTGCCTAGTTGTGATTTCTCTCTGTCAAATAAATAAAATATTAAAAAAATAATAGTACCTTGTTCATATGAAATTTTTCTAGGGATTCAATGGGATAATATGGGAAAAGTGCATACACCTGGCACATAATAAGTGCCCCATAAATTTTAGCTATTATGATTAATAATAAAGGCATGTGAGTACCATTATCCCAACACCAATGACTGAAATGTTGCATTTTTATTTTCCTTCCACTCAAAACACTTCCTAGTTTCCCTTTGCTTTGGCCCATGGATTGTTCAGCAGTGTGTTACTTACTTCCCAGATATTTAGGGATTTTCTAGTTATCTTTCTGGATCGATTTCCAATTTATTTCTCCTGTGGTCAGAGAGCATACTCGGTATGACTTCAATCCTTTAAAATTTACTGAGTGTTATTTATGGCCCAGAAGATGATCCTTCCTGATCAAAGTTTCGTGTTTACTTGACAGAATGTGTGCTCTCGGCTGCTGTTGGGGAGGGTGCCGTGCGGTGGGGATGGGGTGAGGTCCGGTGAGGGTTGTTCCAATCATCGATAACATGGCTTGTGTTCTGACTGCTTGTTCTAGCAAGTGTGGAGAGCAGGGGATGGAAATCTCTGACTGGAATTGTGGCTTTGTCAGGTTCTCCTTGTGGTTCTATCAATCTTTGCTTCACATATTTTTGGCGCTCACTATACAGTATGTGAATGTTTACACCTGTTGTACAATAAAGAACTAGGCCCCAAATGTCTGCTGAGAAAGCTGAGAAGCCATAATCTAGAGCTGATGAGACAAGACTGATGTGCCCTGTTCGACATCCCGCACCTCAGGGGTCTTCCGGTCGGGGCTGTAGGAGCTTGTGTGAGTGGTGAGCACTGTTCCCCTTCACCTTTTTGCTTTCCTTCCCCCACCCCCACTTCACACAGATTCTTCCCATGCACATGCTGATGAGAACTCAGCTGTCACTGAGGGAGATTCTCCAGGGTCCGCCTCTGAGCAACTCTTTCTCTGCAGCTTTCTTTCCTGCAAATTCTACCTGTACCTTATACCCTCAGCACCGTCTCCTCAACTCCGCAAGCCCACCAGGCCCCACCTGAGACCCCTCCCCCACCTGGGAGACCTCCTCCCCATGGCCTGGACACTCTCTGAAGGTAGTGAGCCTGGGCAATCATAGTGATGGTCTTATGTATTTCCCATCTCAAAAGGATCGCTGTGCTGCGTTGCCTGGCGTGCCATGTCCTGTAAACGGTTGTTTCATCTATTTTGTCTGGGTTTTTTTGGGTTGTTTTCGGTGGGAGGGTAAGTCCTATCCCTGTTACTTCCTCTTGGCTGGAAGCTGGTCCCTTTGGATTTTGGAGACCAGTTTTATGATGCTGATGCCACCTGTGGCAACTTCAGTAGGAGCATCCCACTGGAGGTCCGCATGAGGAGCGGACAGAGGCTCAGTTTCTCAGGTCGCTATTCTTTTCAGCAATAGTTTTGGCTTTGTCCTGGCCCTGATAGGCAAATCTCCTGACCCCTGGACCGCACATGAGTTTGCAGCTAAAGCTACTCGTCACGTGGACCAAGCCATCAATTCAAGCAGCACCTCATCATCAAGGACAAATGCTCTCCATGGAACTTGGCCACGAAGATCGCAATGGCCATGCAAGCTCCAGTAACAAGTCACTCAACCTCCCCAGTGTGCCCACTCCTGGGGCGCTGCCACATCTTCCTCCATGTACCTCTACAGACTCATGGGAAGTTGACCAAGGAGGAGAATGATCAAGATTGCTTTGCAAAGCTCTTCACGATGAGTTGATATCCACCCAAGGTAAACTATCTTAGTGGTACAGCTCTTCAGTAGTGCTCTTGAAATGGACAGAGGACAGATATCCTCCCGATGGGAGCACTTTGAGTAGTACAACTTGTTGGCTACTTTGCTTGGAAGGAAAGAGGGCCTGAGGTAAGGTTCTCACTAACTCATGTGCTTTGCTAGTGATGACTTGAAAGAGGTCAGATTCAAGAACTGGTGACAAGCAAATTAGGAAAAAATATGTGGATGGGCCTCTTGGAATGGGCACAGAAATTGAGGATGTCTGTGTTCTGCTGGATATTTACCAAACTCCTATTGGTAATCAGGCAGAGAAGAAAGTCACTGTGTGGCTGTCAGCATTTTCCCTCAGCAACCCCAGGGTTTGCTCAGTGGGCTTCTGAACCAAGTGGCCACAGTGACAAGTTGAGGGCATGGCAAAGGCTTCCCCAGAGAGTCCCACCAAGGCTAACCTGCCATTGTTAAATGCTGACCATTCCAAAAGCAGAAATCGGCCCTGGGCTCCTGACTTGGCACAATAACCTATGGGGCCATTCAGCTGCTTTGGCCCAGGTGGGTTGTTTCAGATCCCACCCGTCTAGAGGGCATGGCTTGTTTTCCTGAAACAGACAATGGTTCCCAGTGGAATGAGGGTTCCTGCTATGCAGGGTCACTTTGGTAAGGATGGCGGTCTGCAGACCTTTGTTTGTTTGTTTTCCTAAGGAATAGGTTCAGGAATAGAACCAGGCTGTGGCACACAGATTTGGCTGCCATGGGCGGATCATCAAGAAGGTTCAGAGACAGACTGGGAGGTGGTGCATGAGCCAGAGTGGGCTACAGGTGTGAGCGAACAGCCAAGTCTTGAAACATTTATGCTTTGCACCGAGTTCAGTGATTGTCGTGGAGTGTGTGTGTGTGTGTGTGTGTGTGTTTGGTGCATGCCCATATCTCATCTTTCTGATCAGCTGGGGAGGGTTTTCAGACAAGGATGATTAAAGAGATCTCAGAGGGAGGGAAGAGTGGGGCAGTCTCAGTCTCTCATCCCCTTGTTTACTCAGGGGCGAGCATACGTTCTCCCACAGAACAGTTTCATTTGTTGAATGAGAAAAAAGAACAGGAGACAAAATGAGCAAATCTGTGTACCTTCGGGTTAGAGGTCATCTCTGACCCAGCACCGTCCCCCACCATTCCGAGACTGTCTTTGTTGACTTCCCCCAGCTGGCAGCTCCTGGTGTCTGCTTGCTGTTCGATATAATGATTGCTCTAGCTACGATTGATCTAGTGCTTTCGTACCCTCATGAGGGACTCTGTAGGCATTAACCTCATAGAAACCTCAGAACCGGAGAAGGTAATTATGCGTACATACCGACGAAGAAACAGTTTCAGGTAACTTCGTCAAACTGACCCAATTGGTCAATGAGAGAGTCAGGAATTGAAGCCTGATGGATCTGACATGGTGGCTTGCGTTCATAAAGCCTCCTCTGTACCATTGGGATATGCACAGTGACGGAGGTCTCACCACCTCAAAAGAGAGCTCATGCTCTGGCTGTGGAAGCAGATATAAGCAATCTCTTGTGCCCGGGATACATGTCACTTAGCCAGCTTTGGCTGTTAGAAAATTTCTTTATGTCGAGTTGAAGCCTACCTCCCTGTAACTCGTTCTGAGTGTCCTCTGTGGACTCCTGAGAACCATGCTCCTCCCTCCTCCCCACGATGGTCCTACCTCCGGTTGCAAATGCTGTTAGCCTGGGGTGCTCAGGCCGAGCAAGGTGAGGTCTGCCCGGTGCGGAGACTTTCCAGACCATTGCCTCCTGTCTAGACACTATATGGTTATTAATGCCATTTCACCTCATATTAGCTTTTTTAGGCAGGAGAAATTCTTTCCCTGCTCCGGGCTGCTTGGCTGAATGACTATGGAACTTAGCTCAAAGCAGGAAATAATAGGAGAGGGCAGGAACGACAAGTTCCCCTGGGTCTGGTCTGAATCACCTGTGATTCTGGCCTCTGGGTCTAAGAGCACGGCAGGGAGAGAGGGAGGGGAGCCTGCGCATGAGCTGGAGTGCTGCTCCTGTAACAGTGCCTTCTGGAGCAGAGCTGCACGCTGTGCGTGTGTGTGCGCGCGCGCGTGCGTGTGTGTGTGTGCGTGAGTACACGTTCATGTATGTGCGTGTGATGTAGCAGAACAATCTAGAAAACAACTGTTGAGCCTTTGCCTCAGCCTCATCTACTTGAGCCTTTCCATTCTTACCTTGGATGCAACTGCATCTCTTTTCACTGGAAAAAGCATCTTCCAGACTGAGCTGAGCTCTGCACATGAGAGAACCTCCAGATCACCCCCCTGTACCTCCGGGCCGCAGTGCAAAGAGGTGAGTTGGGGGGCTACACTGGGGTGGGAGCCAGGAGGTCCAGAAGCCCAGTTCTGGCCTCCCATCTGAAGCTGGAAGGAGTGGGCATGCTGCCGTTCCACCTGAGCCCAGGCAGAGTCCTCTGGGACCTGTGCACGTGGGGAGGTAGCGGTTTTCCGTAGATGTGTTCCTTGCGTGCGACTCCAGGCTAAATGATTTGGGTTCCCTCCTCGCTAGGATGTAACGTGGCTCCTGATGCCCAGAAGGGAATAAGCATGAGAGCTCCAGGTCACTAACAGACTGAAATCGGTAAGGGCAGGGAACCACATGCACCCAGGGGCAAAGAGGACCGGTGCGTGGGTCTCTGTTCTCTCCTGCCGGCCGCAGCACGGCAGCTTCGAGAGGGCAGGCGTCTTGGGCTTCCGTCCCAATATTGCCGTCAGATAGCTGTGTGACAAAGGGCCACGTCTCACCCACCTGCCCCATGAGGGGATGGCTCGGGGACAGATGGACCCTGGTTTGAATCCTAGACCTGATCTCGGGTAAGTCACATAAACTTTCTGGATCTTTGTCTATAAAATGAGGTTAACACTCTTCACCTCCTGGGATTTCTGGGAGGAGCAGAGAGAAAGTGTACAAAACCCCTGTCTGTCTTACAAGGTCACTTGGTGAAGAATTGTAGCTGTCCCTGTAGGGAGCCCTTGCTGTCGTTCCCGCTGTCATGGGACTAATGCCATGGGAGTAACAGGGCTAATGGAAATGAAAGCTCTTTGGGGTCCTGCATGCTGTTATGAGTTAGCACGATAATAACAGCAGTATTTACATAAAAGTTCCCAGTTGTCTGTGTTCCCAGAATGGACGGCTCTGGGGGCCCCTGGGGAGAGTACCAGCCCTTCTGCACGCTTCTCCCCAAGATCATTGCTCTTTCCTTACAAACGTTCCCAATTCCAGGACCTGCCGTTTACCAGTTACATGAAAAAGATTCAGGATGCTGTAGGGGACATTTTTGTCGTACTAAGGTCTCTCCATTCCGCAGGGAATGGCCAATTACAGCCCGGCTCGGAGAGATGCATCACCGTCACACCTAGCTCCTAGGACCCCCCCCCCCCCCCCCCCCCCCCCACGGCTGGGCTGGCTCCCTGGGCAACAGGCCACAGATCCCAGCTGTCTCCTAACCACGGCAGGAGGGCCGAAGAGGGAAGGACACAATCACTGGGCAGAAACTGGGAGACCAGGGAGGCCTTGAAGAAACCATAAACTCTTCATTCCTCAGTGTCACAGGGCAGGGGACAGCTAGATAAAGTCAAAGACATCAATAATCCAGAGCTCTGGATCAGATTGCAAAGGAATCCAGCATCCACGTTCTATTGCTTGGTCCCCGCCTTTCTGCCTACCCTGGTTTCCCATAATTTTGGGGAGGCACTGAAGGCCAGAAGACAAGAAAGAAGTTGAAAGATCTGGCTAATTTTAAACTTGACATTAGTGGTTGCACGTTAGAACACTTTATGTGGGTGGAAAGAGGATGGAAGCCGGCCAGCCCTCCCCCACCCTCCCAGCCCCCGGCCCCTGCTCCTCCCATGTCTCATCAGCCTCCCGATTCAGGCCTGCATGCATTTACTCACACATTCATTCACTCATCAAAAACTTGTAATGAACATCTACACTGAGCCAGGCCATGTTCAAGGTGCCAGGGAAAAAAGCGAATAAGACTGCTCTGTTCCCAGAACCTAGTGTTTTCAGAACACGAGCAAGTCACCAGGGAGTACACCCAACGTGCGAAGCTTCTCACGATCCCCATGATAATGCTGAGAAGAGGTTCCGACTCAGAATGGGGGAGGCCATGGAAGGCTTCCTGGAGGAAGTGACATCTAAGCTAAGACCCCAAGGTTGAACAGAACCAGCTAGACGAAGGGAGGAAGGACGGTGCTGTGGGAGCATGTTCCAAGTCGAGAGAACACTGTAAGCAATGTCCCAAGATAGAGAGCGAGCGTGGTATGTTCTAGCAATGGAAACTCCTCCGTGTGTCTGGATCTCAGACAAGGAGGGAGTGACACAGCAGATGTGCTGAGAGGTAGGTGGGGCTGGGTGGTGAAGTGCCGTGTTGACGTGTCCAGAAGTTTCATCTGAGGGTTGTGGGGAGCTACGACACATTTGAAGCAGGGAAGGAACTGGATTGGATCTGAATTTTAGAAGGAGCCTTTAGGCTGCTGATTCGCTGCCTCACACCAGAAGGGAGGCAGGGAGGCTGGGTTGGAGACTGTCACAGTGGTGCAGGGGAGAGCTGACAGTGGCGTGACCTTCCACACCTGTGTCCTCAGCCAGCCTCTCCTGCGTTCATCCCCTTGCCCTGGGCTCTGACCACGGGCCCCACGCAGCCAGCTCGGGATGGGGCGGCAGTCCTGTTCTTACCCCAAATCTTTCTCATCGTGGAGTGCTCCCGCAACAGGAGCGATTATAGGAGCACCATTGTTCTCGGGAGTTTGCTTGACTCATTGCCTCACAGGTTCTTGTTTTCTTTGTTCCTCACAGGCCTGCTGGAGCACAGGGCTCATCAGGGCCCAGGTCATGGCCACGGTACTGCCCCAGATGTGGATGGAGAAGTGGGCTCGGAGGAGAAGCCTGGGGACGATGACTCCCGTCATGCGGACTGAGGTTCTCATTTCAAGTCAAGCAGTGCTGGGGAGCCCATTGTTCTCAGGGACCTCTGACAAACAAAGCAGGTGGAGACACGAGCGAGAGCCCTCGTCCTCTGTGGGTGGGAAGGTAAAATGGTGCGGGAATGGAAAACGCGACGGCGGTTCATCAGACATTAAACATAGAATGACTACATGATCCTGCAATTTCAACTCTGGGTCGAGACCCCAGAGAAGGGAAAGCAGGGTCTCAGAAAGGTGTTTGCACACACATGCTCCCGGCAGCCTTGTGCACAAGAGCTAACAGCTGGAAGCATGGCAGGCGCCCATCAGTGGAGAAATGTGTAAGCAAAATGGAGTCTCTACATGCAAGGAAATACTCAGTATTAAAAAAGAAAGGAATCCAGACACCTGCTACACAGCATGGATGAACCTTGAGGACTTTATGCTCAGTGAAATAAACCAGTCACAAAAAGACTGCATGATTCCACTTATTTGAAGTCAAGGTCACAGAAACAAAAAGTAGCATGGTGGTTACCCGAGGCTGGGGGAGGGGCCAGTGGGGACTTGACTTAATGGATAACAGTTTCCGGTTTGGGAGATGAAAAACCTCCCGGTCCTGGTTGCACAACTGTGTGAGTACCCTTAACGCTTCCGAGCTGCACAATTAGAAACGGTTATGATAGTAAGTTTTAGGTCATGTGTTTTTAAACCACAATTAAAAATTAAAATAAAGAAATAATATCATTTATATAAATTTTTTTTTTTAAGCCAAGCAGGGGTGAGGGTGGGCGGTGGGGGTGTTAGCAGCTCTCTCCTTCTGAGAGCAGCAGGAAGTGAAGAGAAGGTCAACCCAGATTCTGACTCCCCTCCCCTGGGCTGTTCCAGGTAAGGGCATCAGGTCCCCAGGCTTCCCCTTGTCCTCACTGGGGTTGAGGAGTGAGAGGCAGCTGAGCCCTCAGTTGGTATCCACATGGACAAGGGTCACAGCTGCCAATTCCTCGACTGCATCCCTTCCACACATACACTCTCTCCTCCAATACAGACCTACCACTTACTTCTTCCTCTGTATTAATCAGAGCCCGTTTCTTCTCTGCAGAAGTGATGGGCAGGCTGAAAGGTGGGAACCACGATATTGCTTTTGGTGCCACACTCCTCTGGGGTGTCTCTCCCTCCCTATTTCTCTCACCTGGTTTCTCTCCAAAAAGCTCGCTGAGGTCCGGCTGGAGGCAGGGGATGGCTGGGATGAAGGCTGGCAGCCCCTTCGATCCGTCTGGGGAAGAGTCAGCCCAGAGGGAAGGCTGCTCTGGATTTCCCTTTTGCTCAAGTGCGACGTTGCCCTTCCTCATGCCCCCTCTGGCTGCAGCAGCTGGACCCGATGGGGGTCCCAAGCTGCCTGCTGGCAGCACACCCCGGCAGGCTGGGCCTTGGGCACCCAGTGGCTTGCGTGGTTTCTCAGATGCTCCCTTCTCTGCCACCTCAGGGGTTCCTCCAGCTCCAAGCCCCACTCTGCCATTTGGCCTGACCCATTGTATGCCTGTGTCGGGGGTCTTGACCACACACGCCCCGTGGCTGAGTTCCTCTGTGTGCCGGGTACTCGGCTTCCCTAAGCTTTGCAGCTTCTCTCCACCAGGATGCGGTAGGTGTTTGCTGAGGGGTCGGCAAGGAGGAGGAGAGCTGGTGTCTTTATTAAAAACAGGGCAGGGGTACCTGGGTGGCTCAGTGGGCTAAGCCTCTGCCTTCAGCTCAGGTCATGATCTCAGGGACCTGGGATCGAGCCCCGCATCAGGCTCTCTGCTCAGCGGGGAGCCTGCTTCCCCCTCTCTCTCTCTGCCTACTTGTGCTCTCTCTCTCTCTGTGTCAAATAAAGAAATAAAATCTTTAAAAATAAATAAGTAAATAAATAAAAACAGGGCAAAGCCCCACTGGCCTCCCTAGTCTTGGCTGGTTCTCCTCCTCCAAGCTCTTCATCTGTGTTCCCCTCCTGGATACTGGCTTGGTGCATTATCCCCTCCATCTAACCCTGGATCGCCGCCATCTACCACCGGCCTAGTACAGAAACGCTTTCATTGGGTCAGACCCGACTCCCTAATCACAAGGGAGACTCCCAGGGGAGGGGAAAAGCTCTTCATTTCTTCTTGGACTTTGCAGTGGGATCTTAACACAACGTTTGTTTTGTAAAACCTGTAGCCGTTCGTCTGTTTCCCATGGGCCTCTCCCAATTTTTTTTCTCCATCTCATTGACTTCTGAGGGAGCTGTTGTGTCATGATCCTTGTTGACATTCTTGTCTCCAGTTATTTATTGACCCCCCCACACCCCGCCCTGAGCCTTATTTTCTCCGTGGCTCTGTCAGTGGCTGAAACACTGCTCGAACTTTGGCCGAGATGTGCCATTTCACTTGGCAGTGGTTTTCCATCGTATCTGTTTATGAGGTGACGAACACCCACCATCAGCAGGGACTGACGAAGACCTCTGGGCTGGGGCAGGCTGAGGCTGCAGGCAAATGGGAAAGAACACTGGAGGGGAGGTCACGGTCTGAGTGCGGTCGGTTCCTCCGTGAGTGTTTTGTGTCACGCTGCCTCTTGTGTCCCCGCATACCCTGTGAGGGCCGGAGAGTTAGCACTTGGGTCACAAGGAGCTCCGTCTTGCCCTTCTGACGCTCCGAGGGTGGTGTTGGCTGCAATCCCTTTGCCAGGTCTCAGTGGCTCCCACCACTGAGGGAGCCCCCCCGAGCTGTGGTTCTGTCACGTGGGAGGGGAAGCCTGGGCTGAGCTGCTCCGGAAGTTCAGAGCTAATGAGTAGGAATCACAGGACCGGGCTTTTGGTTCAGTCTAAGAAAGAAATAGAGTTGCTAAACCGGACAGGCTGCTTTATGAGACGCGAGCTCTCTGTCACTTCCAGTTTTTAAGCTGCAATGAGATGATGGGGCATCTGTAGAGGGAAATTCTATGGTGGGAGAGGGGTAGGCCTGGAAGACTCTTCCAGATCTGAGAGAGTCGATTAGTCTCTATCATGGTGCGAACTCCTGAGGACAGGGCTGGCTTTATTCAACACTGCGTCCCTGGGGCACACCATAAACACGGCCATTGCCTCTTGGGTGATGACTGAGTGAATGCCTGACTAGGCTCACTGAATGCAGGAACCAGTGCTCATCCTCCCAATGGGCCTTCACATCTGGCCACACTGGAAGGCAAAGGCAAGGTTATTTCCCCCATAGTTCTTCCCGAAGAAGCCAGGAGTGGGTGATTGGAGCCCTAGGAAGAGAGGAGAGGTCCTGAAAAGAGGGGCAGCTGGCTCAGTCATAAAGGTGGTTTTGAACGTATTGAGCTCCTACTACAGTGACTCTCAACCTTGACTCTACATTTGAGTCACCTGGGGAGCTTTAAAGAGAAGTAGTAATGGCTGTATCTTGCCCCTAGAGACTCGGGTTTAATTGGTCTGTGGAGTTGGGCATCAGTTTTTAAAGCTCCCCCGGTGATCCTAATGCACAGCCAAGGCTGGGAATCACTACGTTACTAAGTGCCAGGTGCTTTACCTCAGTTTTCTCGTGAATCCCTCAACAACTCACAAGGCAGGTCGCAGCGTCTGGGAACTGGTCCCGAACCCGCGGCAGCAGAGTGTGGTCCAGCAGCCCTCGTTCACAGATGAAGTGGACAGCTAACCATCACAAGGAAGGATCACAGCCAGGATTTGAATCCAGGTGTATCCCTCTGTCCAGACCCAATCATCCTCCCTTTTACGTGTGGTCCTCCATGGTCAAAGCCAAGACATACCGCGCGGCTGGTGGGGAAGGGACCGGGGTCTCCCGCTAGCCCTGGGTGGATTCTTTCTCCCCGTCACTTGGTGCCAGGATGGAGCTCCATCTGGAGCCCAGCTGCTCTTGCCCTAGGGAAGCAAAGGGCAGAATACCCCAAGATTCATTCTAAAATGGTTTTATTAGGCGCTTAAAATAGCTTCTAGCAGATGGTATGTAGAATGGGGGACTGGAGCAGAGCTGCAAATGACATTTACAAGGTTGCGTGTGTTGGTGCAAGCACATGCCTGGGCACGTGGGCACACAGCTGGTGTGTGAACACGCAGGGTTGGGGGGGTTGTTGGAGACGTTGAAGAACTGCGGAAGGGGACATAAAGGAGAAGCAGAGCAGGATGGGTAATTCTAATCTACCTAAGATTAAAGAGGAGGAAGCCTTGAAACTGGTTTTCCCAAGGCACATGGTAGCCAGAAAGATGTTGTTGCCTGGCGGGGGGCCCTCAATGTGGCTCCTGGGGTTGGGGAACCCATGGAATTGACATGCGGGTACAGCAGAGTTCCAGGAGGCTTGTTGATTTTGATGAGCTAAAAGCCTGAAGTTGATTGAAGGTTAGGGGCAGGCACAGGAATGCTTGATTTGCAAATGAAAACACTGGGAATTCACTTTCCTCATTTTAAAGGAAGTGTCTACATGCAGAAATCCGAATCCCATTAAGGTGAAGAGATGGTGTATGTTCTCCACTCCTCCCCAACAGACTCTCAAACTGTTGGGGGTGTCCCTGTTTCCCTTGGCAACTCCCGACTGGACTTTTAAGGCTTTGTGCTTGTGAGTGTGACTCTTGGACCTTCTAATGCAGTAATTCTTGATGTTTCAGAGTTCTGGACCCATTTCAGAGTCTTATTAAATCCAGGGTGCCCTCTCTCTGGAAAATTTCACAATCACATATACAGAAAAATCTGTCAGCAATTCAAAGAGGCCCATGGACTCTCCGGGTCCATCTTGGAGCTACTGGCTCTAGTGGAGGGCCCCGAAGAGGAGGACTCAGTCCAGCCCTGCCCTGAGCCAGGACACTAGAGGGCTCATTGCCTTGCACTGTGACATGAATGGAGATAATGACACTGAAGCCAGGGGAAGGCAGGGGCCTGAATGAGAGGACTCTGTGGCTGGCTTCAGCTGTGAGAATCAGGACTTCCACAAGCAGTGGCTGGTGGCCTTAAACTCTGGAACTAGGACCTGCCGCAGCTCATTCTCTCTGCTGAGGCTCCTCTGCTCAGTCAGCCCCTCTCCATGAGTCCTGGGGCTCTCTTGTCCACCACACATCCAATCCTTTAACCCTTGCCAGTACAAGTGAGAGCATCTTCTTTTTATCCTCTGTAGTTAGTGCCTGATTATTGCCATCAAGCCTCCCAGACCCCCGAGAGGAGGGTACTCCACTCGCTCCCTTGTTTTTGATGTAGAAGGTAGTGTGGGTAAGTGGGTAGAGCAGGGGAATTGGGAATTAGAAGACCTGAGTTCAAATTCCGGCTCTACCCTTATTGGTGGTGTGACCTGGGATCAATGATTTAAATTTCCCAAGCTTCAGTCTCCTTACCTGTAAAATGGGGATAATAATCTTATCTGTGCTGCCTAACTCCTTGAGTTATTACTAAGAACAGATGAGAAAGTAGATATCCAGGAGCTTAGTAACGGGCTGCAGTGGGCCACCCATTATTCTTACCATGAGGTTGGGCCGGGTTCCTTCTTCTGTCCTTAGAGGCTGACAGTCTGGCCCTTTTTGATTTCTGGTGTCAGCAGTCAGGGGATGGAGTAGAGCTCCTTACCACCATGTCCATGGACTTGAGTCCTCTTGCTGCCAACCAAGCTGCCATTTTTCAGGGACGGCCCTTTCAGAGCTCTAAGACATCCCCCAGCAAGACCACCTCTGTCTGCACAGTGGTGCTGAAGGTGGGAGTGGGGGACTGTGGCGATTGGAAATTTCTACAAACAAGGCACAGGAGGACTCTGGGTCCCTTGGTCGGGGACTACAGGAAAGAGAACCTGGAGGGGCACAAAGACGCTGAGTGTATGCCGGGGCCAGAGTGGGGGTGTCATGGAAGGGCACAAGCCGAGGGGCCAGCTTTTGGATGAAGATAGCAGGAGAAGGGCTCAGGCGAGCATTGTGGTAGGACAGTGATCTGGGCCACTTGGCCAGAAGGAGGCCATGGGGGACTGCATTTTCTAATCAGTGTTCTAACATGGGTACGAAGGCCAGAGCTGCCATCTGGATACTCGCTTGGTGCCGTGTCGGGCTCAGTGTCGAGTCTCTGAGGAGCTCCTGACTTGCCCAGCTGCCGCCTGGGCTCAGAAGCAATGGAAACCACCGGTAAAGCTGCTCCTGACATAATTCTGACCAACAACAAAGAACTGGTTGGTGAGGGGAGCAGTCAGCGCCCCCTGGAGGAAGCCACTACGCTGTTCTAGAGTTCCTGGCATCTACAGGAGGGAAGGGTGAGGGGGCAAAAATCAGACACACACCCCCAGACTTCCACAAAGCGTGCTTCAAGAATTCAGAGAAAGGAACCAAAACTGTGATTCTCAAGAGAATAGAGTTCAAGAGGTTTTAAAACTGAAGTCCTGACAATGAAGTTGCAAATTATACTGAGTGTTAAAAAAAAAAAGAAAAGAAAAGAGGGCAACATCTAAAAATAAAGGTGGCTGGACAGGGGAGCTCTCCAGTGCACGCAGATTTTAGAAGTTCTTGTGTTCTCAAAAAACTCCTGACATACTTTTAAAGTGTATGGATTTGAATAGAGTCGTGCGGGGTGGTTAAAACCGAGCCCTTGGAATCCATGTTTGAATCCCAGCTTTGCCACCTACTAGCTGTGTGACCTTGGATAAGTCATTTGACCTCTCCCGAGCTCTGATATCTAAATTAGTAAAATGGGGATAGTGGTATCCCCTCTATAAGCGTTTGAAATGCAGTGGGGCATGTGAATGCTGACCAGAGAGGCTGGCGCACAGAAGTTCTCCGTAGCCCTCATTACCAGCCGTCTATAAAAAAAAAAAAACAGGAGCTGCTCTGAATCAGAGGGCTGCAAAAGGGTCCTGCCAAAGGGTTGGAATTGTATGCGGAAGGTGAAAGATGGGTTGATGAGACCCTTGGGAAAACTCTGCAGCACACACCGGGGCTCTCTTTGGAAAATCATCAAGAAGGAAAGCAGACGTCAGCTGGAACAGCAATGCGTTGTCAGCGGTGGACAGAGGAAGGGCCCGGTAGGGACTCCTGCTGTCCCTGCAGCCTCTCCCTCAGAGGGACATGCTTGATGAAAAACACGGATGGAACTGAAGGCCTGTCAGGGTGGTTCTTCACTCCCTGGAACGAGTCCCACTCGCTGTTGCAGGGCAGGGCACTGACGGAGCCTGCACACGTGATGGTGGGAGTGACCTTGAAAGATCACCAGGAAGGCTCACGCTTACCCTTCCCTTTCCTCTCTCTCTCTCTCTCTCTTTTTTTTAATATTTTATTTATTTATTTGACAGAGATCACAAGTAGGCAGAGAGGCAGGCAGAGAGGAGGAAGCAGGCTCCCTGCCGAGCAGAGAGCCCGATGTGGGGCTCGATTCCAGGACCCTGAGATCATGACCTGAGCCGAAGGCAGAGGCTTTAACCCACTGAGCTACCCAGGCACCCCTTCCCTTTCCTCTCTTGCTGTGGCCACACTAATCTCCTTGCTCTTGGCCTTCATTCACTCTTGCTGTTCTCTCTGCCTGGATCACTCTTCCCCCAGGGCTTTGCTCAAATGTCAGCTTCCCGTGAGGCCTTCCCCGTGCACGGCCCCACCCTCCCCCCATCCTCTTCTGTGACTCCACAGTGCTCATGACCACCCTGCATCCGGTTGATTCTTGCTTGTGTGTCCTGTCCATCAACTTTCTCCACTCACGAGGATGCAAGGTCCACGGGCTCAGAGATGTGTACCTGCGTCCCCGTTTCCTACCACTGTGCCTCCCACATAGTTATGTTCATTAACTATTTGTTGGTTGTGGGGGGACATGTTGGTTGGGGGGGACAGAAGGAGGGACAGGAAAGGAGGGAAGGAAGGAAGGAAGGAAGGAAAGTTAAGGAAAGGTCAGGAAAGGTCCGGAAAGGCAAGGCAAGGCAGGGCAGGAAGGGAGGAAGTTAGAGGGCACAGTTAGAAAGAGGCTGCCAGACTTGGATGACCAACCATCCCAGTTTGTCCAGGACTGGGAGACTTCCTGAAACAAAGGATTTTCAGTGCTGAGACCAGTAAAATCCTAATTGGTCACCTACACTCACTTAGCCAACAGCGTTTACTTCTCTGAGGTGGGGACTCGGCTGCTAGCTCCCAGGACCATCTCCAGCTGACCCTCTCCGCATTTCACACAGCTACCCACAAAGCCTGTCCGTGGGAGGTTGCAGAAACGTGGGCTGCAAGACAGCGTGTTTGAGCGGCGTGTAGGTGGCTGAGGGGCCACACCAGGCGTGCGGAGTGATGGAGCCCATCAGGATGGTGGGAAGGCTGCACTGTGAGCCACGGAATTGTGTCCCAGCTCCACAGTCAGAGCTATGGCTAAGCACGTAGCAGGCAGGGCAATCTCGAAGGGGCATGTACTAGGGAGGGAAGGCTAATAGGCCCAAGAGCTGGGCCGCGTTTTGAAATCGTCTTGGTGGATATGGAAATGACAAACCCTATGTAATAACTTAAAATGTAAAGGGAAGTAAATACTGTTTTCTATTTACGGTTAAAGAAAAATCCATCTTAAATGCACAGAAGAGACCAGGCTTAATGGCTGTTTTGTTTTAGACCCAGCATGTTAGCTGCCCACATGCTCCGTCCAGTGTGAAAACAGAGACTCTCCCCATAGAGATGGTGTCTAAACAGACTTCCGGGGCGTGGTGGTGCTGTCCCCCTGCCAGGCCCCACACACCTGAGCCAAGTACCCTGCTTGGTGCCAGGGGAGGGGCTGCTGGCTCTCCTCTGCTTGGTTTCTAGCTCTTCTAGGACACAGCACCTGCAAGGCACCTCTTCCTTCCTTTCCCCAGCTGGCTATGGCCCCGCGGTAACATCTCTGCGACAGGGAAGAGGCCACTCCCTCCCTCCTCTGCTAGCTCACACAGTTTCTCTGGGTAGCCACTTATTTAGGACTGGAGATTCAGCTGAGAGATAGGTTCATATACCTACAACAGTTTCCCAACTCCCTCCACCCCCCGCAAGAAGGAGGGATTCATTGTCAAGGGCACAAGAAGTGTAAGGCCAATGGCAGCCGGAAGGCGGCAGTGCAGTGGGTCCCAGGAACTGTGAGGACTGGAAGCCAGGACTGCATCCCCTTCCCTGAGGTGAGGGGTGGGGAGTGGGACTCAGGGTTCCCACCATTCCCGCAGGGCTTCCTCCCTGCAACTGAGAAGACTGTGCAAAAGGAGGGTGGCAAAGAGGCCTTCTGCCTTCCAGGCTCAGGCATGAGTACAGGTGTTCTGAGCTCGCAGGCCGAAGGCCCTGGGCCCCCGGCTGGGCAGGCGGCCATTCTTGGGTTGCTAGGACCGGGCCCAGGGCTGGTAGGAAAGTTCTTGGGTGGCAGCGGCCGGTGGTGATGGGAGGGGGCTGTGGGGCTCCCCAGGCTTCACACGGCTCTGGGGGCTGGTTTAGGGGAATGGCACCTTGATTCTTCATGCCATGGGGGCCTGAATCAAGAAAGGCAGCCAGTGCCCAAGGAGAGGCATAGATGTCTGACTCCCCTTCTTCATGCTCAGCACCGGCTCTGCCCCACATCTTCCCCATAGAGCTCTGGACTGGGATACGGCCCAACCCTTACCGATGGAGAGCAAGCTAGATCCCACCGGCCAGCTCCAGGCAGTGGGCGGGACTGCTGGGAGTACCGCCAGGACCTAAAGCTCCCCAGAAAGGAACACGGGGCGGCGAAGGGGGGGTGTTAGGAATGTCGGCCATAGGTGCCCAAAGGGGAAAGGGAGACAGTGGGTCCTGTCTCTGCTTTCCCAGCCCCTTACCCTAAAAAGCACATGACTGGCCCATGGGGAAAAGCAGGCATGAATGGGGCCTGCTAACCTCACGGCAGAGGGTGGTCATTTCCTAACGGGGGGCCCGAGCAGCCCACCTGTGGAGGGAGAGGGGCAGACAGACCACCCTCCAGCTCCTTTTCTGTCTCTCCCGGGGCCAGAACCTACCCTGTTACCCCTAAACACGCTGGGGCCCGCAGAGGAGGGAGTGAAGCATTCTAGCCCCCACAGACTCCAGGATTCTCTGAGAATGGTCCCCCGACCAGCAGCAGCCCCGTCCCCTGAACACTTCCTAGAGATCCAAATTCCTGGGTCCTCCCAGATCCAGAACAGAAACTGGCAGTGGGCCCAGCCACCTGTGCTCCGCAAGCCCTCAGATGGTTGCAATGGGGGCAACCCCTGGCCAACAGGAGGAAGGCCTCTGGATCGGCGGCCACCAAAGGGCTGCGGAGGAGCCCTGCCCGCGGCCTTGGGGCAAGCGTCCTCTTTCCTGGCTCCGTGGGGCTCGATGCTCCGTCTCTACCTGCATGTACATTTGCCATCTCCGTGGCGGCTTGGAGCCAAATCGCAACAAGTCTGCTGTCTGTGTCTGGAGCGCAGGGGTGCTCAGCCTCACGTGGTGCTTCTTTGGTCTCGGGAGACCGATGGCTTTCCTAGTCCCTTCCAGGAGCAAGGGCTGTGGCCCCGTGACCAGCCACAGCAGCCCCTCCCCTGGGCTCTACGGCCTTTCCGACAGACGCTCCTCTTTGCCTTTGGTCCTAAGAAGCCAATCTGTCTTTAAAAAAGAAAATACTGCGAAAGCAAACTAGGCTCATTGCAAATGATGCTGAAATGGACCAGGAAGATCAATGCAGCAATTTCTTTCTCCCATAGTCCTCCCCTCGCCAAATCCTCTATCACCCCACACTCCCTTCTGCCCCAATGAGCCAAAGTTCTTGCTGTCCTGATGATTTGCAATTCTCTGCATGACTCTGCCTCTTGGGTTTGTTTAATTAGAAATAGGCCGGGAAGTGCTTCCTAGGCACTGGCATGTTAATTGCTTATCAGGGAAAGAGAAAGGGTGACAATGTTTGGTGATGGAAATTTCCACTCTCTCCATCTCTCTGAGCTTTTCTCCATTCTCCTCTCCCACCTTCTCCTTGCCTCCTGTGATCCCTCCCTCTCCCATCAGCCTCTCCTGCTCTCTGCCCTTCTGCCCCCAGCTCTCCCATTCACAGTTACGGGGGCTCTGGGGAGCAGGCCCGGATTCAGACCTCCAGGGAACACCTGTGCCCTCTGTCACCATCTCCCTCTCCCCTCCTGTCCCATCCCATCCCTTCCTCGCACCAGCCGCTGGGTGTACAGATCCCTGAGAAGAGGCCTTTAGAGTTACACTTAGTAGTCAAAGATGATTTTTCCTTTTGTTTCCTTTCCCCCTTATTATTGTTATTCTTGTTTATTTTTATTTTTTACAAAACAGGAGAAAAGAGTGAATGGGGTTGTGGGGAGGTGACACATTTCTCCACAAAGGTACAAAATTGCCTGTAGAAAGTCAACATCGCAGTGCCAATCCGGGCTTGCCAAGATGAGGTGTTCCTGGGCATCCCTCTCCCCAAACGTCTTTCAGATCTGGTGGGGGACCCACTGTGAGAGTGGTCCCCCAAGGTGGAGAGGAGAGGCCTCCCTTAGCCCTTGCCCAGGAGGGGAAAGAGCAAGCAACTGAAACTGTACAAAGAAAGAGAAGAGGAGGGGGCTTCTCCCCCTGGGCCAAGGGCCTGGGGACAGAGGCAGGGGACATCCAAGCAGGGGCCCAGGCGCCTCTGGGCACACAGACAACTAGGAAGATGGGAGGCTCCGGCCAGAGTCCGTCCTGTTCCTCGGAGATGCTCCTCACGATGTCAGCAGACAGGCCCCCAGAAGGTAACGGCGACTTTCTGGAGGCAGTAGGAGCAGCTCCTGGAGCGACAAAGCCCCGTCTGTCTTGGTCCAGCCGCCAGGCCTCCAGCACGCGCGTCCATGTCACTTTCCTGGCAGGGCATCTGGCCCAGACTGCTTCCCTTTCGGTAAAAAGGAGTCCTAGTTACTTGTCTACTGCGGCGAGCAGGCTGAGCTTCAGGAATTTTGCAGCAATGGTGGGGACAGTGTTTCCCCTTCCGAAGACCTGGACAGCTTCCTTCCTGGATTCCAGGCCAGGATGAGGGGCGCAGACATCACTCGGACCGAGGGGGCGCTCCAGCCCCAGAAAGCCCAGGCTGGAAGGAGAGGCCGCCCACCCACCCCCTGCCTGGGCCTAACAGTGCCCAGGTGGGCGGCTAGCCCCACTGCCAGCAAGAGGACAGCGAGAGCCAGCATGGCTATGAGCCCGGGCCGGTCCCCTAAGGCTCTGTGACAAGGAGTGGCCTCCTTAGTCCTGGTCCATACGCATGCCAACTGGGTGTGGGCATCAGCAAAGGCCACTTGCAGGCAGGCCCAGTACTCCGTGGCCTGAAGAAGGCGGGTGATGTTGAAGCTGTGAGTGCCCCGTGGCAGGCGGGCCAGAGCAGGGGAGCCCTGGCCCCGGGGGGAGGAGGCGCTGGACCAGGTGAGGTTGGTAGAGACTGTGTTGGGTGGGGGGACCCAAGACAGCAGGATGCGATAAGGGTGGGTCTCCTGCACCTGGAGCTCCAGTCCCCATCCCTCGTCCCGGCCTGGCTGCAGGGGAGCCCGGCCAACCACCACACTAACCGTCTTACTGTCCGTCCCCACCAGGTTCTGGGCCACACACGTGTACAGCCCCGCCTCGTCTGCCGTCACCCTCCGCAGCTCGAGGGTCCCCTCGGGGTACACCCGGTACTTCCTGCCCGCACGGGCAGCCGTCAGTCGGACCCCGGCTGGAGTGACCCAGTAGATCTCGGGTTCCGGTTCGGCCAGTGCCCGGCAGTGCAGCAGTAAGCTGTCTCCACTGGCCACCTGGAGGCTGGGGGGGAAGCTGCGGGGGGAGATGAGGGGCAGGCAGTGGTCCGTCATCTCCCGGAAGGGCACCTCGCGAACGGGGCGGCGCTGGAGGTCTGGCGGCTCGGCGCACAGGGTGGACTGTGGCTCGATGAAGCGGACCCGGGTGCCCGTGGCGTTGGCCCAGCGGATGACACAATCGCAGCGGATGGGGTTGCCATGGAGACCCACCTCCTGCAGGTTGGGTAGGGACTCCACCGTCTGCTGGTGCAAGGCACTGAGAGCATTGTTGTTGAGCATGAGGGTCTCCATCTGGGGCAGGTGGTGGAAGGCGCGGGGGTGGATGAAGGACAGCCGGGGGTTGTTGGTGATGTCCAGCTTGGTCAGCTCAGGGAGGTTGACCAGAGCGAACTTGTCGATGGAAACAAGCTCCTCCATGTTGTTCAGCCCCAGCTCCTTGAGGTGCAGCATGTTGGCAAAGTCCCCGGGCCCCACCCGCTGCAGCGGGTTCTTGTTCAGGTCCAGGAATTTGAGCCCGGGCACCTGCTCCAGGGCTCGCCGGGGCACCCGGGCCAGCTGGTTGTCATAGAACGAGAGGCTCTCCAGGCTTTGCAAGCCCTCCAGGGCATAGTCGGAGATCTCCCGAAGGTTCATGCCTGCTAGCACCAGGCTGCGCAAATTGGCCAGCGGCCGGAAGTTCATATCCAGGATGGCATCTACCTTGTTGCCCCCGATCATGAGGATCTCCAGGTTGGGCAGCGTCTCGAACCAGCGGCTGTCGACGGCCCTCAGCAGGTTGGAGTTGAGGTGCAGCCGCAGCAGGTTGCCGAGGCCGGCAAAGGCCCTGGGGGCGATGCGGTAGAGCTGGTTGTGGTTGAGATAGAGCTCCTGTAGGCCGGTCAGCCCAGAGAAGCTCTGGTCCTCCAGCCGGGTCAGCTGGTTCTCCTCCAGGTGCAGGCTCAGCAGCTGGGGCAGGGCCCGGAAGTCACAGTCTCGGGCGTCCGCAAAGCTGTTCTGGGACAGGTCCAGCTCTGTGAGGTTGGCCAGGTAGCTGAGCTCACTCTGGTCCACACGGACGATGCTGTTGCTCTGCAGAAGCAAGGTCTGGGTGCCCACAGGCAGCCTGGGCGGCACGGCTGTTAGGAACAGGTCGTTGCAGTCCACGGTGTTGGCCTCACGGTAGGATGATCGGGGTGTGTACCAGGGCCGGATCTGGCAGGCGCATTGAGGGGGGCAGGGCACACGCCAGGGTACCACGGGCACGGCGGCGGTGGCACCAGCCACCCAGGCCAGCAAGAGGGGGGCCACAAGGAGCCTCATGATGGTGCCGTAGGGTAGGGGACCATCCACGAGAAGAGTCTGGAGTCCTTCCACTCTTGCCAGTTAGCAGGCTGAGGGTCAGGAGCCCTGCCGGGGCCCGGGGAGCCACCCTCCCAGGACAGTCATTCTACGTGGGGATGGGTGGACATCGCTTCTTACCCTCCCGGGTACGGCTCTCCATCCTTGTCGGCTGGGGCTGGGCTGGCTCATTCATCACCACGCCCCATCACAGCAGCCCTGGAAGAAGAGGATGCAGAGTAAGGAGGAGGCAGGGAAGCAGAATCCATTTCCCCCACCCTGTGTCAGTCCTGTTTGACTGTGGAGGGCAAAGGAGCTGAGAGAGGTGGGCCGGGCCACACCCAGGGCTCCTGGGTTCTCTCCTACAGCCCTCAGGCTTTATTTTTTAAAATTTATTTGTCAGAGAGAGAGAGAAAATAGAGCTCGCACAAGCAGGAGCAGCAGCAGAGGGAGAAGTAGGCTCCTGGTGAGCAAGGAGCCCGATGCAGGGCTCGATCCCAGGACCCTGGGATCATGACCTGAGCCGAAGGCAGAAGCTTAACCCACTGAGCCACCCAGGCGTCCCACTCTAAGGCTTTAGTGTCCTTTTCTATTCCTGTGAGGAGGGCAAGAATGAACCAAGAAGCTTCCAGGATAACTCAGGAGGGGGTATGCATGCGTGCGTGTCTGCAGGATAGAGAGGATGCCGGAGTTCTGTCATCTCCATGGTCCTTCTGAGCCGAGACATGTAGAACAGATTCTCCTACCTTTCTTACATCTCCCCCCTCCCTCCTTGGTTCACTGGGTAAATGGAAAATAAAGTGAGAGTTTCCAGGCACCCCTCTGAGCAGTGTGGGTAGGGGGTGGTAGAAACAGTACAGATTCTAGATTCCGGGTAAGGGGACTCCCAGGACTCTGGCAGTAGGAAGGCAGTGGTCCCCAAGCCCACACCCAGACCGGCTGGGGAAGTGGCTGGTATGGCCCAGGGTCTGCTTGGGATTCTCCTCGTGTACGGCTTCGGTTTTTAGCAGCTTTCCCACCTGTCCAGCAGCCTGGCCAAGCTCCCCGGAAGGAGGAGGTGGGATGAAGAAGCCTGGGCCAGGGCTCCTTGGCACAGCAGATGAGGTACATGACCTGGCCATAGCCAGCCTCCTGGCTTCTTTTGCCGTCTTCCCGCTTGCCCGGTGTGCACAGCATTCTCAAGCTGAAGTTACCCTGCCACGCGCCCCCTTCCCATGTCTCCTTCTGCCTCCCAGACAAGGCCTAGTTGTTCTTTGAGACTCAAGGTCAGTCACTTCCTACAGAAGGTTCTTCCAAACTCCCCACCCCTGGCTGACCTAAGGGGGCCCTCCTCATGCTCTTAGAGAGCCCCAAGTTCCCCTCTGTCCTAGCCTGGAACCCCATCTCATGGAAATGGCTCTCCAGTTGGGAACCTCTCTCAGTTATGACTGTGTTAGGAGCACACAGCAGGGGCCCAGTGAATGTTTACTGTGTGAATCAATCTCTGTGGCCCCAGGGCCCCATCCCCAGGAGGTTCCCCCCGCCCCAGTGTAGAATCAAAGCCACTGCTCTTTCCCCCCTCCCAGGTATGGGTAACCCAGGTTCTCCCACAGATCCCAAGACCAGGCCCCATGGCCCTGAAGGCAAGTCCAGCCTTGGCCTACAACCGACATGGGGGAAAACCAGGGGGCCTTACTGGGCCTGGTCCCTTCCCAAGGAGAGGTCCCATTCAGGTAGTGTTCCGAATGCAGGTATCAGGGAATCACCCAGCACTTAGAGCACCTGAGATCTGCCCGCGGCTCTTCAAAGACCCTGAATATCTTATTTCACTTAACGGTCATAACATCATAACGAGTCAACAAGATAAGCATCAATCCCCCCCCCCCCACACCATTGCAGATGACAAAATTGAGGTTCATGAGAGGTTAAAGAATTTGGCTCAAGACACATAGCTGGTAAGTGGCAGGAGATGGGAGTCCGCCCAAGTCTAGAGGCTGGGCCACTTACATCAGACTTCTCTGTCCCCAGGCCTGGCTGCTGCTGCAGGAAGCTGGCTGCCCATTCTTGTCCCCTGGGGCCATGTGTGCTACTGCCTTCTAGGCAGGTGCCTCTCAGCTGGCCAGAGGGGCTCTGTGTCCACCTCAGCCCGCTTCCAGGATGCTGGGGAGGGGAGGGGAGCAGTTGGAAGCGGGGTACCCTCCCCTGAGCAGGAGAACGGTACGCCTGTTTACATTTGACTACTTCCCACCTTCCTCTGCAGCTATTTCTGAAGCTGGGAAAACAACCGTGACTTAAAATGCACAGAGGTTTTGCGTGGGGGTGTGTGTGTCCTGACATAAAACTCAGAGCAAACAAACACACGTGTCCACATGCATGCAGGCCCGCACACGTGTGCGCAGGGGAGCCCGGAAGACTTGGCCGCCCAAGCCAGGGAGCGGTGGGCAGGAAGAGGGTAAGGGATTCTGCCGTCTACTGTGTGCGTGGAGAGGCAGCAGGAACCAGCGGAGTCCCAGGATGACCTAGTCACGGGCCTGCACCTAGGCCAGTCGTCCTCCTGCACGTACACACCAGAGGCCCCTGCCTCCTGCCTAGGCCTGGCACGAGGGAGCAGAGCCCACCGGCAGAGAGATCTTACTATTACTTACCCCTTCCTACCAGAGCACGCTGGGAAGACGTACTGACTTCTCAGAGCATCGGCTCCTTATGTCTAAAATGAGGTGGTCATCAGGTTTAAGGGAGCTGAGTGGAGCACACACAGAAGGAGCTCAATAAACGTGAGCTCTCATCCAGCTCCGGCCATCCCCCGGGCTTTCGAGACTCTGCAGCTCTAGGACTTCTCAGGGGGAGCAGAAATTGGGTCCTGTTGCTCAACAGGCTCCTACTGAACTCGCCCACTGTGGCCCAGCATGACCGCCAGGTGGCATGGGGAAGCAATGGGCAGAGACAGAGAAACCGTCACACCTTTCCAGAGTGACCCTCTGGCAGGGCTGAAAAATGCAAAATGATTAGGAAAGCCCAGAACAGTTCTGAAGGGCAGAGAAGGCTGCGGGGCTGGGGAGGGGGTCTTCTGCTAGGTCCGAGCATCCTCCTGGCTTTGGCTGCTGACCGAGCCATAGGTGTCTCTCCTCCAACATCTTTGTTCTAACACCTTTGTGTTACAGAGGCTCAGATGTGTGCAGCCGGTGAAGGAGCCACTTAAGACTTAATTAAAAACCTCCCAAGAGTCGCCTTTCCCTCTACCCCAGGCAGCGCCCTCCTCCTCACGCTCCTCTGGCTAGGCAGGGTGGGGGAGGCAGAGGGCCTCCTCCTCAGCCAGGAGCCCAGGGTTGGGGTTCAGCACCCAGAGAGAGGCAGTGGCTGGATGACTCA
>PISX010020304.1:0-36135 GCA_004024625.1 Mellivora capensis | reverse complement strand
ATTGGAGAAGTGTCTGTTCATATCTTCTGCCCATTTTTTGATATGATTATCTGTTTTGCATGTGTTGAGTTTGAGAAGTTCTTTATAGATCCTGGATATCAACCTTTTGTCTGTACTGTCATTTGCAAATATCTTCTCCCATTCCGTGTGTTGCCTCTTTGTTTTGTTGACTGTTTGCATTGCTGTACAGAAGCTTTTGATCTTGATGAAGTCCCAAAAGTTCATTTTCACTTTTGTTTCCTTCGCCTTTGGAGACCTATCTTGAAAGAAGTTGCTGTGACTGATATCAAAGAGGTTACTGTCTATGTTCTCCTCTAGGATTCTGATGGACTCCTGTCTCACGTTGAGGTCCTTTATGCATTTTGAGTTTATCTTTGTGTACAGTGTAAGCGAATGGTCGAGTTTCATTCTTCTACATATAGCTGTCCAATTTTCCCAGCACCATTTATTGAAGAGACTGTCTTTTTTCCACTGTACATTTTTTCCTGCTTTGTCGAAAATTATTTGGCCATAGAGTTGAGGGTCCATATCTGGGCTCTCTACTCTGTTCCATTGGTCTATGTGTCTGTTTTGATGCCAGTACCATGCTGTCTTGGTGATCACAGTTTTGTAGTAAAGCTTGAAATCAGGTAACGTGATGCCACCAGTTTTATTTTTGTTTTTCAACATTTCCTTAGCACTTCGGGGTCTTTTCTGATTCCATACATATTAGAGGATTATTTGCTCCAGCTCTTTGAAGAATACCGGTGGAATTTTGATTGGAATGGAATTAAAAGTATAGATTGCTCTAGGTAGTATAGACATTTTAACAATGCTTATTCTTCTGATCCAAGAGGATGGAATGGTCTTCCATCTTATTGTGTCTTCTTCAATATCTTTCATGAGTGTTCTGTAGTTCTTCGAGATCAGAATTTTGACCTCTTTGGTTAGGTTTATTCCCAGGTGTCTTATGGTTCTTGGTGCTATAGTAAACGGAATCGATTCTCTAATTTCCCTTTCTGTATTTTCAATGTAAGTGTATAAGAAAGCCACTGATTTCTGTACATTAACTTTGTATCCTGCCTCGTTACTGAATTGCTGTGTAAGTTCTAGTAGTTTGGGGGTAGAGTCTTTTGGGTTTTCCATATAAAGTATCATGTCATTTGCGAAGAGAACGTTTGACTTCTTCATTGCCAATTTGGATACCTTTTATTTCTTTTTTGTCTGATTGCTGTTGCTAGGACTTCTAATATTATGTTGAATAAAAGTGGTGATGGTGGGAATCCTTGTAGTGTTCCTGTACTCAACGAGAAGGCTGTGAGCTTCTTCCCATTGAGGATGATGTTTGCTGTGGGTATTTCATAGATAGATTTTATGAAGTTCAGGAATGTTCCCTCTATCCCTGTACTTTGAAGCCTTTTAATCAGGAACGAATGCTGGATTTTGTCAAATGCTTTTTTCTGCATCAATTGAGAGAACCATGTGGTTCTTCTCTCCTCTCTTATTGATTTCTTCTATCACATTGATTGATTTGTGAATGTTGAACCATCCTTGTAACCTAGGGATGAATCCTACCTGGTTGGTGGTTGATCTTTTTATTTGTTTTTTGAAAGATTTTTATTTATTTCACAGACAGAAATCACAAGTAGGCAGACAGGCAGGCAGAGAGAGAGGAGGAAGCAGGCTCCTTGCTGAGCAGAGAGCCCGATGTGGGCCTCAATCCCAGGACGCCGGGATCATGACCTGTGGTGAAGGCAGAGGCTTTAACCCACTGAGCCACCCATGCGCCCCCATGGTTGATGATATTTTTAATGTGCTGTTGGATCCTGTTTGCTAGGATCTTGTTGAGAATATTAGCATCCATATTCATCAGGGATTTTGGTCTGAAATTCTTTTTAGTGTGGTCTTTGCCTGGTTCGGGGATCAGGGTAATGCTGGCTTCATAGAAAAAGTCTGGAAGTTTTCCTTCTGCTTCAATTTTTTGAAACAGCTTCAGGAGAATAGGTGTTATTTCTTCTCTGAATGTTTGGTATAATTCCCCAGGGAATCTGTCAGGTCCTGGACTCTTGTTTTTGGGGGGAGGTTTTTGATCACTGCTTCAATCTTATTACTAGATATCAGTCTACTCAGGTTGTCAATTTCTTCCTGGTTCAATTTTGGGAGTTTATATTTTTCCAGGAATGCATTCATTTCATCTAGGTTGCTTAACTTATTGGCATATAACTGTTGATAATAGCTTCTGATGATTGTTTCTACTTCTGTGGTGTTAGTTGTGATCTCTCCCTTTGCATTCATAATTCTGTTAATTTGAGCTTTCTCTCTTTTCTTTTGGATTAGTGTGGCCAATGGTTTATCGATCTTATTGATTCTTTCAAAAAACCAGCTTCTAGTTTCATTGATACGTTCTACTGTATCTCTAGTTTCTTCCGCATTGATCTCTACTCTAATATTGATGATTTTCCTTCTTGTGTGTGGAGTTGGTTTAATTTGTTGTTGATTCTCCAGTTCTTTAAGGTGCAGAGACAGCTTGTGTATTCTGGATTTTTTAGTTTTTTTTGAGGGAAGCTTGAATGACTATGTATATCCCCCTTAGGACCGCCTTTGCTGTATCACATAGGTTTTGGACTGAAGTGTCTTCATTCTCATTGGTTTCCATGAATTGTTTACGTTCTTCTTTGATCTCCTGTTTGATCCAAGCATTCTTAACAAGGTGGTCTTTCGCTTCCATTTCTTTGAGTTCCTTCCAAACTTTTCCTTGTGGTTGAACTCCAGTTTCAAAGCATTGTGATCTGAGAATATGCAGGGAATAATCTCAATCTTTTGTTATCAGTTGAGTCCTGATTTGTGACCCACTATGTGGTCTATTCTGGAGAAGGTTCCATGTGCACTCGAAAAGAATGAGTATTCTGTTGTTTTAGGGTGTAATGTTCTGTATACATCTATGAGATCCATCTGGTCCAAAGTGTCATTCAATGCTTTTGTTTATTGATTTTCTGCATGGATGAACTGTCTATTACTGAGAGAGGCGTGTTAAGATCTCCTACTATTAATGTATTCATATCAATATGACTCTTTATCTTGATTAATAGTTTTCTTTTGTAATTGGCTGCTCCCATATTGGGGGCATAGATATTTACAATTGTTAGATCATCTTGGTGGATAGTCCCTTTAAGAATGATGTAGTGTCCTTCTGTAACTCTGACTATAGTCCTTAGTTTAAAATCTAATTTATCTGATATGAGAATCGCTACCCTGGCCTTTTTTTGAGGGCCCATTGTCATGAAAGATTCTTCTCCATACCTTCAAGTTCAGTCTGGATGTATCCTTGGCTTAAAAATGGGTCTCTTGTAGACAACATATGGATGGGTCTTGTCATTTTATCTAATCTGCAACCCTGTCATTTTATGGGCGCATTTAGGCCATTCACATTGAGAGTGATTATTGAGAGATATGTTTTTATTTACATCGTGTTACCTTTGAGGTCTTTCTTTCTGTAGATTGTCTCTATATTTTTGTTCAATGATATTCTTGGGATTTTTCCTCTTTTATAGAACTCCCCTTAATATTTCTTGCAGTGTCGGCTTGGTGGTCGCATACTTTTTATGTCTTGCCGGTCCTGGAAATTCTTTATCTATCCTTCCATTTTGAATGTCAGTCTTTCTAGATAAAGTATTCTTGGCTGCAAGTTTTTTCTCATTTAGTGCCCTGAATAAATCTTGCCAGCCCTTTCTGGCTTGCCAGATTGCTGTGGACAGGTCTGAATTTATTCTGATGGGCTTTACTCTGTATGTAAGGAGCTTCTTTGTCCTAGCTGCCTTCAAGAGAGTTTTTCTAGAATTATAATTCGTCATTCTTACTATCAGGTGTCTTGAGGTGTTTTGAGAATCTAAAATCTTGGGGGGGGGCGTTCTGCCTCTAGTACGTGAATGCTGGTTCCATTTGCGGGATTCGGAAAATTTTCGGGCTTGCTTTCTCGGGGGGGGGCCTGCTGCGTGGGTTTTCAGGCAGTGTTTCCTCAATTAAGTCCTCCCACCCCCCTCAAGGGGGTGGGCTCTGAGGAAACCGGCCCTTCAGGCTTTTGTTCTCTGGAGGTTTTTATGTCTGTTCGTTTGTTTTCTCTCCCCTTGGCAGCTCCCGATGGTTCTTGGAGGTTTAGAGGAAAGCAAACTGCACCTAGACTTCCCTCCCAGAGAGAAGCCCCAGTCCATTCCCCTCTGGGTGCTGCAGAGTACACCAGCTCCCCCCTGGCTGCTGGCAGAGCAGGTTCCCAGCCACAGTCTCTGGGGACACAGGAACTCCTGCTTGTACCCAAAACCACAACAGCAGTGACTGTCTGGGCAGCTCCAGACCACCAGAGGGGTTCCAAGCAGCGTCTCACACTGAGATTTTCCCACTGGCCAGGGCTGGGAGCACTCAGACTTTCCAGGTCTGAGAGCGCCGGGCTGGCACTTCCGCGGACCTCTCTAAGGAGAGGGTGTGGGGCGCATCTCAGGCTCTGATAGCGTGGCACACACATGGGGACTGTATAAAGGCTGTTTCTGCCACGGGAGGTTCCCAGCCCCCCCTGCACCCCAAGCGCCCTTAGGAGGTCTCCTTGCAGCTCAGGGACCAAGACCTGGTTTCTTGGCCACACTCTCTCTAGCTCAGCACCAGGGGTGTCTGTCCTCAGTCAGGGGACTTAAGACCCTGTCCCTAACCATTCCAATTCCCACAATTTCACCCCACGATCCTTTGTTCTTTTTGAGTGCTTTCTACCAGACTTCAAGTTAATATTGGTCCCCTGATGAAGGAGACTCTCGTATTGGGGTATTACTTTCCAATGGGTCGCTTCTGGTGGCTCCCTCCCCCTTTTGTTTATCTTCCAATACCAGTCCGAAGTTCCCACTCTGCTTTACCTGCCCACTTGCATCTTCTGCCCCCATAGAGATCCAGATGTGTATAATTCTGATCTCAGGCTGATTTCATGGGTGATCGGAGTTCCTTGGTAGGTAATCAGCTCACTTTAGGGTACAGGTTGAAACGGCGTCTCCTCCTAGTTCCCCGCCATCTTGTCCCCCTCCGCTCTTCTTATATTCTTGACCCAACTTAATATAATCTTAACTATAGAGAACAAACTGACAGTCAGTGGAGGGCTGTGTCAGAGAATGGGCTAAATGGGTGATGGGTATTAAGGATGACACTTGTAATGATAAGCACTGGGTAATATACATAAGTGACGAATAACTAAATTCCACACTTGAAACCAATTTTACCATATATTTTTAATTAACTAGAATTTAAATAAAAACTTGAAATAAAACAATAAGGTCTTCAAAAGAAAATAAAAATTATAAATGTACAAACTGTATTTATACAGCGGTTTTCCAGGAATTCACAGCAAGGATATCTACCTGTGTCATGATTTATTTTATTTTATTTTTTTAAAAGATTATTTATTTATTTATTTATTTGACACACAGAGAGAGAGATCACAAGTAGACAGAGAGGCAGGCAGAGAGGGAGGGGGAAGCAGGCTCCCTGCTGAGCAGAGATCCCAATGCAGGACTCAATCCCAGGACCCTGAGTTCATGACCTGAGCTGAAGGTAGAGGCTTAACCCACTGAGCCACCCAGGCGCCCCCTGTGTCATGATTTAAAATTGGATTTGTTTCCAATCCATTGTGACTAAACTTAGACACCAAGAAAAATATTTGCCGTTACTCAAGCAAACAAAATTTAGTTGTAAGTTTCATTATCAAAAACAGTCTTATGAAATTCTGTAATCTCCTGGTTAGCAGCCAGATAATACAAAATATCCCCTAAAGATATTTCAGTACTTTAAAATTACCAGTTTTCTAACAATTCTTAGTAATCCAGTAATCAAAATGCAAAATACAAACATACATCAAAACTTGTAACCAGGGGCACCTGGGTGGCTCAGTGGGTTAAAGCCTCTGCCTTCAGCTCAGGTCATGATCCCAGGGTCCTGGAATCAAGCCCCGCATCGGGCTCTCTGCTCAGCGGGGAGCCCTGCTTCCCTTCCTCTCTCTCTCTGCCTGCCTCTCTGCCTAATTGTGATCTCTGTCTGTCAAATAAATAAATAAAAATATTTTAAAAAAACTTGTAACCAAAATTAGTTATCTCTAAAACTAGCTACCATTTCTTAATTGCTACATCTTGCTTAAAACTTTAAAAGGTGTGCCAGAACCTTCTATGTGAGTTTAGCAGTTTCTTCCACCCCTTAGACAATTCACAGATCTCAGGCACATGACACTTAAAGGCACAACCCTCATGTTTGTATTAAATTGGGGCTAGAAAGCAGGTCAGTGATGGATAAATGGCTGGGATGCTTTAATTATTTTTCCCAAAGAAAGAACAGCAGCTTCAGCCCTCTTCACTTGGTCCACTGTTTCCCAGGGACCCTTGGGAGGTAGGGGAAAAATAGGAATAACAGTACTATTTGGGGTTGGGTGGGGTATCAGAGCAAGCTGATGATTGTTTTGTTGCCATGGAAAACCTTGGGGCTGTTAGGACCTGGGCCAGAAGCTCAAAGCACAGCCAGAGCTCAGAAACTTCCTCCATGTACAGCTGTGCCTATAAGGACAAGAGAAGCTGCCTGTGCTCTGGGATCACGCTGTTAAGGAAAATTATCCCCTAGGCTAATTCACATTGTGTCCAAATCGTGGAAATGTTCATCTGTCGTTTCTATTCCCAAGGCCAGCCACACCTCCACTACAGTCAGGAAAACCAGCCAGCACCTGATGCTGTGTAATTTAGGTTATAAATCATTATTTTCATTTAACTTGCACTATTCTATATAAATAAAGTATGTGCTTAAAAAAAACTTTAAAAGGTGTGATCTTCTTTCTTAACTAGTTTTACTGAAATTAGTATTTGCCTAATATTTATTAATTTATATATTCAAAATCTCTTCTAATTAATATTAGGTCTATGGTTGCTGGGATATTTTAACATTTCTTCCCAATAAATACAGAAAAGGAATGCTATGATTTCCTTTCAGGGCATTTTCTAAACAGTCAGATTCATCTACAGATTGCCTTAATTTTAATTGTTATTGTTATTCTTAGATACTCTGTCTTTGTCCTATATTTCTGTTGTGGCTCTTTTTAACCTTGCATTATGGATTTTTGTCATAATTATATCCCCATCATTAAGTCACTGCATAAAGCTTGTCTCGTTGGGAACCTTTCCAGGTAAGCCACACATTCATCATTGTCAACTGCATTCCAATTTCTCAAGACACTGCCTAATATTTCATCAATCTGGTATATGTTAAATAAAAAAGATCCAATTCTGTTTTATAGGTTTATTTTTCAAGGCTAATAGTCACAATATAAGGTCAACTTTTTGGTACTCAATTCATAAGAATCATAATATGTTTTTGAAATTTGTATCAAACTACTCAGTGCTCCAATGACCTATTGGATTACATCATGCTATAATAAAGTTTTACTTCAGCAATTTGTTTCAATCATGCTGTCAAAAGTAGTGATTGTTCTAAGAGGACTCTAAGAATGTTTACTGATGCAACTGATGCAACCAATACTGTCATTAAAGTTTCTACACTTATATTGGTAAGTTGGTTTGCACACTGCAATATGAATACCATTTTTAGAAAGGATCAGCAAACCCATCAATGCACATTTCATTTCTGATCCCTTTTTCTAGGTTGTACTAAATATGGCAATAATGTAGAATAAAATTTCAATAATTGGTATCCATATTCCTTGTCAGGCGTCTAAGCTAGATGGGCACATAAAATAAATTTGGCTAATAAATCGTATTCATAGTATCATATATAATAGACCTAAGAATCCCCCAATTTTAATTATTTAAAAGTATCAGCTCATTTAGCACTCAAATGTATCTATCTTCAGATTGAATGATAGCATCTGTGAAGCAGGACTCAGCAATATTGTGAAGTTAAAAATATCTAGAGACACTAGAAAGAATATGGCTGTCAGCTCTGAATCTTTAAGGAGACAATAACATCTTTTGGTTTATAAGCAGTAGAGTAGGATAAGTTCACTATTAAGAAAATGATAAACCATGAGAAGTAAATTCCAGAAGAATGCAGAGTAGGTACCTAGTTAATTTAAGAGGATTATTTCCCAGAAAGCAACCATTTGTCTTGCAAGACTGTATAGCTCTTGACTCACCTAAGATTTAAATTCAAAATATTTTTTCTAATATCTCAAAGGGGGGAGGCAAGATGACAGAGGGATAGGGGACCCTGTTTCAACTGGTCCCCTGAATTTTGCTGGATATCTGCCAAACCATTCTGAACACCCATTAAATCAGCCAGAGATGTAAGAATATATATCTGGATTTCTACAAGCAGATAATATGTAGCCTGTCACAGGGTAGGAAGGGTGGAGTCCTGAATTTGTGGAGAGATGTCAGAAGATAAACAGAAGGGGGAGGGAGCTATCATAAGCTGGCACCCAGAAAGTGATATAACACCAGAACACAAAAGCATCCTGTTCCAGGGACCAGGCAAAAACTCACAGAGTGGTAATGGCCAGGAAAGGGCTTTAGATCAGTGTTCAGAGAGGATCCAGGAGCTGTGGGTACACATGCACAAGCCCAGGGATGCTCTTGGTTTTAGAAGCACAAAGGGCAGAGACACATGCATGCTGGGGTCAACCTCTAGGAAAGTCACTGTGGGTATGCAAATCAGAAGACTGCAGTTTTCAGCGGAGCATACAGAAAGAGATCATCCTAGAGGGTTCAGTGAAGAGCAGACTCTGATTTCTCTGCTCTGGAACAGAGGTGTGGGTGTGGCCATCTGTGCTCTGACCCTGGTATAGGTGTGGAAAGCTACCAGAGAACAAAATCTCAAAAAATCTAAAACAAACAAACCAAAAAAACCCAGTTTCCAGTGAGACCAGACTCTGACAGGGGGCAGGGCAACTCTGTACAAGAAAGTACACTGAGAATAGCATGGCAGAACCCTCCCCCAGAAGACAGGATGGAAGAACAAGAGGATGACAAACTCAGGGTCTCCATATAACTATAAAATCCCAACAGCAGAGGAAAATAGTATATTGCCAACCAGGTGTTACCTCACAGCATATTTTTCAGATACACCTCTTTTTCTTTTTAGTCTTTCTCTTATACTTCTCTGTTCTTTGCTTTTTACTTTTTTCTCATACCAACTAAATGTTTGATATATCAGCTTATATCTCATAGTAGCTTTTGTAACTTATTTCACAACTATACTTTTATAGATGTATGCCTCACTGTAATCCTTTCTGTATTCAATATTACCATGTATATCTATATACATACATACATACATACATACGTACATACAAGTTTTATTTTTCTGTAATTTTGTGAAGTAATGTCCTCTCATCAGAACAAACTACAACAAGGAACAACGGAAACACCCTACTTTGCCCACACTAAGAGATTATAGACCCCTTCCCCTAACCCCCACTTTTAAGAATATTTTTTTAAATTTTGTTTTATTCTTGTGTTTAATTTTGGCTTTGTTTTTTCAGTGGTGGCTTCCAAATGCTCTGGATTTCCCTAGGGTACATCTTGCTTGGGTCAGGGTTGATATTTTGGAATATGTACATTCCCTCAACCACCCCTCAACAGAATGAAAAGGAGGAGAAACTCCTAACAAAGAAAAAGAAAAAAGAGAGAGAGACAATGGCCTCTGCCATGGATGTAATGGATATGGATATAAGCAAGATGTCAGAGGCAGAATTCAGGGTAGCAATTATGAAGTCAATATCTATACTTGAGAAAACCATTAGTAATAATATAGACTCTCTAAGAGCAGAAATGAGATCTAATCAGGACAAACTTAAAAATGCTATGAATGAGATACAGTCTAAACTGGAGACTCTACCAGCCAGAGTGAATGAGGCAGAAGAATGAATCAGTGATCTAGAAGATAAACTGATAGAAAGGAAGGAGGCTGAGGAGGATTGGGATAAACAGCTAGAAGCCAATAAGAACAGACTTAGAGAGATCAATGATGCCATGAACCATTCCAGTGTCAGGATTATTGGGATCCCTGAGGGGGTGGAGAGAGTGAGAGGACTAGAAGGTATACTTGAATAAATCATAGCTGAGAACTTTCCTAATCCGAGGGAGAAAATAAGCATTCCTATCCAAGAGGCAGAGAGGATCACTCCCAAGATCAATAAATAACAGACCAACACCCCAGCATATAATAGCAAAACCTGCAAATCTTAGAGCCAAGGAAGCTGTCCTGAGACCAGGTAGGGGGAAGAGATCACTTACATACAGAGGGACGAACATCAGAATAACATCAGACCTATCCACAGAGACCTGGAAAGCCAGAAAGGGCTGCCATGACATATTCAGGGTACTAAATGAGAAGAACATGTAGCCAAGAATACATTATCCAGCAAGGCTGTCATTCAGAATGAACAGAGAGACAAGGAGCTTCCAGGACTGGAAAAAACTGAAATAATATTTGATCACCAAGCCAGCCCGGCAAGAAATATTAAAGATGCATCTATAAATGAAGAAAGACCCCAAGAATAATATAGACCAGAAATTTACAGAGACAATGTATATAAACAGGGACTTCACTGGCAGTATCATGGTACTAAATTCATATCTTTCAATAGTCACTCTGAGCATGAGCAGACTAAATGCTCCCATGAAATGGCAGAGGGTTGTATATTGGATAAAAAGACAAGGCCCATCGATATGCTGTCTACAATAGATTTATTTTGAATTTAAAGACACCTCCAGATTGAAAGTGAGGGGATAGAGAACCATTTGTCATGCTAACGGACCTCAAAAGAAAACTGGGGTAGCAATTCTATCACACAAATTAGATTTTAAACCAAAGACTGTAATAAGAGATGTAGAGGGACACTATATTATACTTAAAGGGTCTATCCAAAATAAGATCTAACAATTATAAACATCTATGCCCCCTACTAGGGAGCAGCCAACCACATAAGCCAACTTGCAACTGAAATAAAGAATCATCTTGGTACTAATACATTAATAGTAGGAGACCTCAACACACCACTCACAATAATAGACATCATCTAAGCAGAAGATCAACAAAGAAACAACAGCTTTGAGTGACACATTGGACCAGATAGACTTCGTAGCTATATAGAGCACATTCCACCCTAAAACACCAGAAAATTCATTCTCCTCAAATGCATACAGACATTTCACCAGAATAGACCACATACTTGGTCACAAATCAGGTCTCAACTGACACCAAAACATTGAGATTATTCCTTGCATGTTATCAGACCACAATGTTTGAACCTGGAACTCAATCATAAGAAAACAATTGGAAGGAATTCAAACACTTGGAAGTTAAAGAGCATCCTGCTAAAGAATGACAGAAAATTAGAGAAGAACTTAAACAATTCATGGAAACTATAGAGAATGAAAACACATAGGTCCAAATCGTATGGATACTGCAAAGGCGTTCCTACAGAGTCATCCAAGCCTCTCTCAAAAAATTAGAAAAATCACGAATGCACAAGCTAAACTTACACCTAAAGGAGCTGGATAAAGAACAACAAAAAGGGATGCCTGGGTGGCTCAGTCAGTTAAGCATCTGCCTTCAGCTCAGGTCATGATCCCACACTCCGGGGATTGAGTCCCACATCGGGCTCCTTGCTCAGTGGGGAGCCTGCTTCTCCCTCCGTCTTCTGCTCCCTATGCTTGTGTTCTCTCTCTCGCTCTCTGACAAATAAGTAAATAAAATCTTAAAAAAAAGAACAACAAATAAAGCCTAAACCAAACAGAAGAGAAATAATGAAAATTAGAGCAGAGATCAGTGAAGTAGAAACCACAAAAACAGTAGAACAGATAAACAAAAATAGAAGTTCTTTGAAAAAATTAATAGGATCAATAAACCTTTGCCCAGATTTATCCAAAAGAAAAGATAAAGGACCCAAATTAATAAAATCATGAATGAAAGGGGGAGAGATAATAATTATAAAAATTTTGTCAGAAACTATATGCCAATGAATAAAGCAACCTGGAAGAAATGGGTATCTTCTTGGAAACTTATAGACTACCAAACTGAAACAGGAAGAGATAGACAATCTGAATAGACCAATAACCAGCAAAGAAATTGAAACAGTAATCAAAAACCTCCCAAAAAACAAGAATAAGGGGTGAGGTGGTTTCCTGGGGTAATTCTACCAAACATTTAAAGAAGAAATAATGTTGATTCTTCTGAAGCTGCTTCAAAAAATAGAAATGGAAGGAAAACTTACAAACTTGCTCTATGAGACCAGAAGTACACTGATCCCAAAACCAGACAATGACCCCATCAAAAAGAGAATTACAGACCAATATCCTCGATGAACACAGATGCCAAAATACTCAACAAGATCCTAGCCAATAGGATCCAACAGTACATTGAAGTTATTATTCATCACAACCTGGTGGGATTTATTCCTGGGATGCACGGGTGGTTCAACATTTGCAAATCAATCAACGTGATAGAGCACATTAATAAAAGAAAATTCAAGGATTATATGATCTTCTCAATTGATGCAGAAAGAGCATTTGACAAAAATACAACATCCTCTCCTTATTAAAACTCTTCAGAGTGTAGAGACAGAGGGAACATTCCTCAATATCATAAAAGCCATCTATGAAAAACCCACAGTGAGTATCAGTCTCAATGTCCCAATGACCCTTAACGTCAGGAACAGGACAGAGATGCCCACTTTCATCACTCTTGCTCAATATAAGGCTAGAAGTCCTAGCCTCAGTAGTCAGACAACAAAAAGAAGTAAAAAGCATTCAAATTGGCAAAGATGTAGTCAAACTGTCTCTCTTCACAGATGACATGATACTTTATATGGAAAACCCAAAATACCACTCCCCCAAATCAGTGGAACTCAGCAGCAATTCAGCAATGTGGCAGGATACGAAATCAATGTACAGAAATCAGTTGCTTTTCTATACACTAACAATGTAACTGTAGAAAGAGAAATTAGGGAATCGATTCCTTACAATAACACTAAAAAAACATAAGATACCGAGGAATAAATGTAACCAAAGAAGTAAAAGATCTATAATCTAGAAACTACAGACCACTTATAAAAGAAATTGAGGAAGACACATAAAGATAGAAAAACATTTCACGCTCATGTATCGGAAGAATAAACATTGTTAAAATGTCTATCCCGCACAGAGTGATCTATACTTTCAGTGCAATCCCTATCAAAATAAAATTGACATCTTCATAGAGCTATAACAAACAATTTTAAAATTTGTTTGGAACCAGAAAAGACCCCAAATTGCCAAGGGAATGTTGAAAACGAAAAACAAAACCAGTGGCATCATGTTTCCTGACTTCAAGCTATGTTATGAAGTTATGATCACCAAGATAGCATGGTATTGGCACAAAATAAAATCAAAATAAAATATCCAGAAATGGGCCCTCAACTCTATGGTTGACTAATCTTTGACAAATCAGGAAAAAGTCTATCCAATGGAAAAAAAGACAGTCTCTTCATTAAATGGTGCTGGGAAATTTGGACAGCTACAAACAGAAGTATGACTCTCAACCATTCTCCAACAAAATACACAAAGATAAACTCAAAATGGATGAAATACCTCAATGTGAGGCAGGAATTCATCAATATCGTAGAGGAGAACACTGGTAACTCCCCCTTTGACCTTGGCCACAGTAATTTCTTTCAAGGTACATATCTAAAGACAAGGGAAACAAAAGCAAGAATGAACTTTTGGGGCTTCATCAAGATTAAAAGCTTCTACAAGACAAGGGGAACAGTCAACAAAACTAAGAGTCAACCAATGGAATGGGGGAAGATATTTACAAATGACATTACAGACAGAGGGTTAGTATCCAAAATATATAAAGATCTTATCACACTCAACACCCAAAAAACAAATAATCTATTCAATAAATGGGCAGAAGATATGAACACTTTGCCAAAAAAGACATACAAGTGACTAACAGACATATGAAAAAAATGTTCAACATCATTAGCCATCAAGGAAATTCAAATCAAAACAACATTAAGATACCACCTTACACCAGTTCGAATGGCAAAAATTAACAGGGCAGCAAACAACAAATGTTGGCAAGGATGTGAAACAAGGGGAACTCTCTTACACTCTTGGCGGAAATGCAAGTTGGTATAGCCATTCTGGAAAACAGTATGGAGGTTCCTCAAGATGTTGAAAATAGATATACCCTATGACTCAGCAATTGCAGTACTTGGTATTTACCACAAAGATAAAGATGTATTGAAAAGAAGGGGCACCTGCACTCCAATGTTCATAGCAGCAATGTCCACAATGGCCAAACTGTGGAAAATGAGATGCCCCTCAAAAGATGAATGGATAAAGAAGATTTGGTATATATATCCAATGAAATGTTACTCAACCATCAGAAAAGTTAATACCCATCATCTGCATCAACATGGATGGAACTGGAGAGGATTCTGCTAAGTGAAATAAATCAATCAGAGAAGGACGACTATCATATGGTTTCACTCTTATGTGGAATATAAGGAATAGCACAGAGGACAATAAGGGAATGGAGGGAACACTGAATGGGAAGAAATCATAAAGGGATAAAAGCCATGAAAGACTATGGACTCTAGGAAACAAAGAGAGCTTCACAGTGGGGAGGGGATGGGTTTGCCAGATGATAGGTAGTAAGGAGGGCAGGTGTTGTGATGAGCACTGGGTCTTATTGGCAACTAATGAATGACTGAACACTACATCAAAAACTAATGATGTACTGTATTGTGGCTAACTTAATATAATAAAAATTAAATTAAAAAAGAAGGATGACGTATTTGTCATGATGAGGATGATTTATTTCCTTACCTCTCTCAAATTCCTTAATCCAGCAATAGTTGACTTTATAAGCCATTTATTCAGTCAGAAACCAAGGATGATTCTTGAAGGCCCATCCAAACCCAACCTCTTATAGGAAAACAATACCTTAGTCTAGAATGCTCTTGTGGAATTACTTATTTCAATTTCCTAAAACCAACTGAAGAAGGGGAACATGGCTTACTCAAGTGCAGCAACTATGTGATCAAGTTAGGACTATAGAGCCTAGGCATCTTTAGTCTCATCCCAAGATATTTTCTACTTTATTGCCTATTTTATTATCACTACTGATGAGAATAGTCACCTAGATGGAAAATAAGATATCCAGTACTTTTTTTCTATATACCATTAACTTTCAAGTTTCCCTTGTACAAATTACATTTACCTTTACTAAATTATATTTTAAAAAATCATGATTGAAATGGTGGTTTAAAATGGACATTGACATAGTTTATAACTAGCATACTTACCTGAGCCACACAATGATGTCACTGACACTGTAGACTACTTTTCCTTGTAAATATATTAAGTGTTTACATTCAAAACTATTATGATAGACTTTATTCAGCTAATAAAACATTTGGTAATTGTCCATGTCATTGACAATTCAGTGGTGGGAGTAGAAAATATTATCTAGATAAAGTACTGTAGAAATGACTGTCTCCGTGCATAATTAATGATGTAATGCCAAGGTGGAAATTGTAGATAAATGGAGTATTAAGGACCAAAAGAAGCAAAACTTGAATTTATTTTTTTATTGCATAAGAGAAAAGCAATTGAGACTGTATATAGAAGGAAGCTCAAACTCAGCGATCCCTGACTACCTGGTTTACAACTACAACTAACTTACAAAACACAGAAAGACAAGGACATATGAAATTGAAGTATTTTGAGAAAAAAGGAAACAAAAGAAATAGTTGAGAATAATTAAACTGGTTAAAGACGAATGGATAAGGAAGATGTGGTCCATATATACTATGGAATATTATGCCTCCATCAGAAAGGTTGAATACCCAACTTTTGTATCAACATGAATGGGACTGGAAGAGATTATGCTGAGTGAAATAAGTCAAGCAGAGAGAGTCAATTAAATGGTTTCACTTATTTGTGGAGCATAAGGAATAACATGGAGGATATGGGGAGATTGAGAGGAGAAGGGAGTTGGGGGAAATTGGAGGGGTAGACAAACCATGAGAGACTGTGGACTCTGAAAAACAATCTGAGGGTTTTGGAGGGGTGGGAGGTGGGAGGTTGGGTGAGCCTGGTGGTGGGTATTATGGAGGGCACGTATTGCATGGAGCACTGGGTGTGATGCATAAACAATGAAATCTTGGAGCACTGAAAAAAAAAGTGAAATAAATTAAAATTAAAAAAATAAAAACATACAAAGCATCATATCAAATGTGGTAATCAGAAGCTTAAAAAAAAAGTAAGAGTCATTGAGGTTTTATGAGACACTGTTCCTATTTCTGTGAATGGAATGCAATGAGAAAAAGAAGAACCTAGAGACTGGGCTTCGCTCCTTTGTAACAATGTAAAAAGGATCCTTATTGAATATGACAATGTCAGGAGAAACTAGAACATAAATATACAGTTAGTCAAGACCTGCCTAAAAAGAGATGAAGGTGAAAAAGGAATGAATTCATTCAAGTCAAGAGACCTATAAAGAAAATTAAAAAAAAAAAAGATTTTGCAATTACACCAGAAATTCTAAAAAGAAAGTAGGCCAATGAGTATTTAAATAAGGAAGAAAAAAAGAAAAAACAAGAAGTGACGAATCTGCCTTTCATGAACTGCCTATATCAAATTCAAGATTGTTGTTCTTAAATATTATGCACCAAAATTATAAGACACCTTTCAAAGTATTCAGATACAGACATTGCATATATACTGTATTTTTCAGTGTAAAACAAAACAAAATATAGTTTTCCAAAAAAGAGAAATAAGGGGAAAAATTAAACTAATGAACTTAAAGGTTATAAGCAATTTTAAGAAGCAATTAAACCAATAATTAACTAGACCAACACCAAATGAGAAAATACGAAAACAATAAAAATAGTATAAATTTAAAATATTGGAATGGTTATGAATTCAGACAAGTTATTGCTAAATAATATACAATCCATAAGGATATTAGACCATTAAACTGAAAAGTCATATATGAAGATAATAATGGCCAGAGTTAACTTCCTTGTACTGCAGTACAGAAAAAAATGCCTTTTTGGGGTGCCTGGGTGGCTCAGTGGGTTAAGCCTCTGCCTTCAGCTCAGGTCATGATCTCAGGGTCCTGGGATCGAGCCCCACATGGGGCTCTCTGTTCAGCAGGGAGCCTGCTTCCCCCTCTCTCTCTGCCTGCCTCTCTGCCTACTTGTGATCTCTCTCTCTCTGTCAAATAAATAAAAAAAAATGCCTTTTAAATGTAGGATTTTAATGATAAAAGGAAAATATATATTAAAAAAAGAAAAGATCTACTACATAGCAAGAAATGCTGCCTTTATTTCCATCTATGTTTGCTAAACTTTTTATAGACTGATACTTGAGAACCTGAATTAAGCATTAGATCTTGTATTTTTCTTAAGATTTTATTTATTTGACAGAGAGAGAGAGAGAGCACAAGCAGGGGTGCGACAGGCAGAGAGCGAGGGAGAAGCAGGGAGAGCAGGGAGCCTGATGTGGGGCTCCATCACAGGACCCTGTGTTCATGACCCAAGCTGAAGGCAGTCACTTAACCAACTGAGCTACCCAGGATCCCGAATTTTGTATGTTTTTTAACCTACCCTTTAGGTGCCTCAAAAGGTATAGGTGATCTTTATTATATTCTAGCATAATTGTATTTCACTTCTCCACAAAGTGTTTATTTTTTAAAAAATTTTAACTTTAATTCCATTTGATTTCCCTACAGTGTAATATTAGATTCAGGTGTACAATTTAATTATTCAGCACTTACACATAACACCCAATGCTCATCACAAGTATACTCCTTAATCCCTATCACCCATTTAACCCATCCACTCATCCACCTCCCCTCTGGTAACCATAAGTTTGCTCTCTATAATTAAGTATCTGTTCCTTGGTTTGCCCCTCTCCTTTTCCCCCCTGATCATTTGGTTTGGTTCTTAAATTTCACATATGAGTGAATTCATATGGTATTTGTTTTTCTCTGCCTGACTTATTTCACTTAGCAGACTATTCTCTAGTTCCATCCACACCATTGTAAACGGCAAGATTTCATTCTTTTTTATGGCTGAGTAATAACCCAGTGTGTGTGTGTGTGTGTGTGTGTGTGTGTGTGTGTGTGTGTGTGTGTATGCTTTTTCTTCTTTATCCATTCGTCAGTCGATGGATACTTGGGCCGTTTCTGTAATTTGGCTATTGCTGATAATGCTAATATATTAATTTGAGCGCATGTATCCCTTTGAAGCAATGTTTTTGTATCTTTTGATTAAGTGAATACCTAGTAGTGCGATTGTTGGATCATAGGGCATTTCCATTTTTATCCTTTTGAGGAACTTCCATACTGTATTCCAGAGTGGCTGCCCCAGTATTCATTCCCACCCAGAGTGTAAGAGGGTTCCCCTCTCTCTACATCCTCACCAACACCTGTTTTTTCCTGTGTTGTTGATTTTAGTCATTATCGCAGGTGAGAAGTGATATCTCATTGTAGTTTTTTGACGTGTATGTATCATCCCAGATGATGAGTGATGTTGAGCATCTTTTCATGTTTCTGTTAGCCATCTGGATGTCTTCTTTGGAAAAAAGGTCTATTCACGTATTCTGTCCATTTTTAATTGGATAATTTGTTTTGGGGGATGTTGAGTTTGATAAGTTATTTACAGATATTGGATACTAACCCTTTATCAGATATGGCATGTACAAATATCTTCTCCCATTCTGTAGGCTGTCATTTAGTTTTGTTGACTCTCACTGGGCAAAAGCTTTGTGTCTTGTTGAAGTCCCCATAGTTCACTTTTGCTTCTGTTTCCCTTGCCTCTAAGACATATCTAATAAGAAGTTGCTAATGCTGAGATCAAAGAGGTTGCTGCCTTGTTCTCTCTAGGATTTTGATAGTTTCCTGTCTCCCACTCAGGTCTTTCATCCATTTTGACTTCATTTCTGAGTGTGGTGTAAGAGAGTGGTCCTGTTTCATTCTCTTGCATGTTGCTGCCCAATTTTCCCAACACCATTTGTTGAAAAGACTGTCTTTTTTTCCATTGCATATTTATTCCTCCTACTTCGTGAAAGATTAATTGACCATATAGTTCTGGGTTCATTTCTGGGTTTTCTATTCGATCCCATTGATCTCTGTGCTTGTTTTTGTGTCTATACCATACTGTCTTTTTTTTTAAGATTTTATTTATTTATTTGACAGACAGAGATCAAAAGTAGGCAGAGAGGCGGGGGTGGGGGAAGCAGGATCCCTGCTGAGCAAAGAGCCTGATGAGGGGCGCAATCCCAGGACCCTGGGATCATGACCTGAGCCGAAGGCAGAGGCTTTAACCCACTGAGCCACCCAGGCGCCCCTATACCATACTGTCTTGATGCTACAGCTTTGTAATATAGCTTGAAGTCTAGAACCATGATGCTTCTCATTTTTTTTTCTTTTTTAAGGTTGCTTTGGCTATTCTGGGTCTTTTGTGGTTCCATACAAATTTTAGGGTTGTTGATCTAGCACTGTGAATAATGCTGCTAGTATTTTGATAGAGATTGCATTAAATGTGTAGATTGCTTTGGATAGTATAGATATTTTTAACAGTATTTGTTATTTCAATGAAACACCATGGATTGTCCATTTCTTTATGTCATCCTCAATTTCTTTCATAGGCCTTCTATAGTTTTCAAAGTATATTTTACCTCTTTGGCTAGGTTTATTACCATTAACTTACAGTTTTGTGTGCAATTGTAAATAGGATAAATTCCATGATTTCTTGTTCTACTGCATTTTTATTGTTGTGTACATATGCAACTGATTTCTATACATTGGTTTTATATCCTGTGACTTAGGAGAATTCTTATACCAGTTCTATCAATTTTTTGATGGAGTCTCTTGGGTTTTCTACATAGAGTATTATGTCATCAGTGAAGAGTAAAAATTTGACTTCTTTGCCGCTTTGGACGCCTTTTATTTCTTTTTGTTGTCTGATTGGTGAGGCTAACATTTCCAGTACTATGTTAAATAACAATGACGACAGTGGACATCCATGTTTTGTTTCTTACCCTAGAGGAAAAGCTCTCAGTTTTCCCCAATTGATGATGATATTAGCTGTTGGTTTTTCACATATAGCCTTTCTTATGTTGAGGTATGTTCTCTCTGTGCCTACTTTCTTAATGGTTTTTATCAAACATCTATCCTATATTTTGTCAAATGCTTTTTCTGCATTTACTGAGAGGATCATATGGTTATCACTTTCTGTTAATAATGTGGTGTATCATTGATCAATTTGTCAATGTGGAACCATCTTTGCAGTCCAGGTATAAATTTCACTCATTCATGGTAAATAATACTGTTGGATTATTGTCCTGTTGAGAATTTTTGCATCTATGTTCATCAGAGATATTGGCCTGTAATTTTCCTTTTTAGTGGGGTCTTCTGGTTTGTAATCAAAGTAATGCTTGCCTCATAGAATGAGTTTGGAAGTTCTATTTCCAGTTCTGATTTTTGGGGAAATGTGAGGAGAATAGTTACTAACTCTTCTTTAGATATCTGATGGATGAGACACCTGGGTGGCTCAGTTGGTTAAAATCTACATCCAGCTCATGTCATGATCCCAGGGTCCAGGAATCAAGTCCTGCATCAGGCTCCTTGCTCAACAGGGAGCCTGCTTCTCCCTCTGCCTGCTGCTCCCCCTGCTTGTGATCTCTCTCTGACAAATAAATAAATAAATAAATAATATATTTTAAATTAATCAATTAATTAATTTCTGGTGGAATTCCTGTGGGAAGCCACCTAGTCCTGGACTTTTGTTTGTTGGATTATTTTTTATTACTGCTTCAATTTCTTTGCTGCTTATTTGTTCAAATGTTCTACTTCCTGTTTCACTTTTCTTGGTTTGTATGTTTATACAAATTTATCCATTTCTTCCAGATTTCCCGTTGATGGCATGTAGTTTTTCATAATATTCCCTTATAATTTTGTTATTTTTGGGTTTTTTTTTTGCATTCCCATATGGTTGGTTGTGACCTCCTTTCTCATTCTTAATTTTATTTATTTAGGTCTTTTCTCTTTTCTTTTTGATAAACCCACCTAAGTGTTTATCAGTTTTATTAATTTCTTCATAGAACTGGCTCTTAGTTTTCTTCTGCTGTTCTGTTCTACTGTGGTTTTTGTTTGTTTATTTGTTTGTTTGTTTCCAGATCATTTATTTCTGCTCTAATCTTTATTACCTCCCTTTTTCTTCTGGCTTTAGGCTCCATTTATTTTTCTTTTCTTACCTGATTTAGGTGTATGGTTAGATTGTTTGAGACTTTACTTGCTTCCTGAGGTAGGCTTTTATTACTATTTACTTCCCTCTTATGACCAGTTTTGCTGCATCCCAAAGGTTTTATACTGTCATGCTTTAATTTTAATTTGTTTCCATGTATTTTATTTTTTTTTTGAATTTCCTGTTTAATCCATCAATTCTTTAGGAGGATGTTCTTTATCCTCCATGTATATGTGCTCTTTCGAAATATTTTCTTATAGTTGACTTCAGGTTTCATAGTGTTATGGTCTGAAACTATGCATGGTATGATCTTAATCTTTTTGTACTTGTTGATGGATGATTTGTGACCAAGTGTGTGATCTGTTCTGGAGAATGTTCCATGCACACTTGAAAAGAAAGTGTATTCTATTGCTTTAGGATGAAATGTTCTGAATATATCTGTGAATTCCATCTGGTCTAGTGTGTCATTCAAAACCATTGTAGACTTAAGGGACTCAGTGACTCCATAAAGCATAGTAAGACTCAGATCATTGGACTCTCAGAAACAAGAAGAGAGGACAAAAAGAGTAGAAGGTTTATTTGCAGAAACTATAGCTGAAAAATTCCCTAATCTGGGGAAGGCAACAGACATCCTAATCCATAAGGAGCAGAGAACTCCTACCAAATTCAACAAAAACTGGCCACTACCATGATAAAATGTAGTAAGCTTTGCAACTTACAGAGACAAGGAAAGAATCATGAAAGCAGAAAGGGAGAGGAAACTCCTAAACTACAAGGAAAGTCAAATTAAGTTAGCAGAAGATCTCGCCAAAGAAACCTGGAAGGCCAGAAGGGAGTGCCATGTTATATACAAAGTGCTGAAGGGGGAAAATATGTAGCCAAGAATACTCTTTCCAACAAGAATGTCATCCAGAATAGAAGGAGAAATAAAGAGATTCCCAGACAAACAAAAGCTAGAGGAGTTCATGATCACTAAATCAGCCCTGTAAGAAATATTAAAGGGAACCATTTTGTGGGAAAGACCAGAAACAACAAAGATTAGAAAGTAAGAGAGAAAAATCTCCAGAAACAGTGACTTTACAGGTAATATGATGGCACTAAATTCTTATCTGTCAATAATTACCCTGAATGTAAATGGACTAAATGCTCCAAAAGAAAGATATACATTATTAGAATGAATAATAATAATAAAAAAAGACAAGTCCCATCTATACGCTTAAATGGTCTCACCATGCTGTGGCTTGTGCTGGTTTGTCCCAGAAAATCAGTTGCACAATTGTGCAAGTCCTTGGAGTTTATGGCAAAGTGCAGCAAAAAGCCAGAACGATGTTATTTTTTTAGAGCAGTTTTAGGTTTATAATAAAGGTGAGAGGAGGATACAGATATTTCCCAAAAATCTCCTGCTCTCATACATACACAGCATATCCCATTACTAACATCATTCACCAGAATGGTACATTCTTTTATAAAATATGAACTTATATTGACACATCATAATCCTCTACAGTCACTAATTTACCTTAGATCATTAGATTGGAGATCTAATGATCTCTAATGTGTCATGTATTCTGTGGTCTTAGAAAAATATATAATGAGATATAGTGATCATTATAACATATAGAATATTTTAAAATCCACTCTGCTTTGATTATTTTTTTCTCCCCCCATCCACTTTTGATAACCACTGATCTTTTTATTGGCCTTATAGTTTTGCTTTTTTCCAGAAGTTTATATAATTGGAATTACACAATACATTGTCTTTTCAGATTGACCTCTTTCAGTTAGTAATATGTGTTTAAGGTTCTTCCCTGTCTTTTCATGGTTTGGTAACGTTTCTTTTCTTTTCCTTTTTTTTCTTTCTTTCTTTCTCTTTTTTACCTTTCTTTATTTCTTTCTCTCTCTTTTTTTAATGCTGACAATATTTCATTGTCTAAAAGTACCATAGTTAATTTTTCTCTTCACTTCTTAAAAGGCATGTTGGTTGTTTCCCAGTTTTAGCAATTATAAATAAAGCTTCTCTAACTATCTATGTGCAGGTTCTGGTGTGGACATAAATTTTCAACTCTTCTGGTAAATTCCAAGGAACGTGATTGCTGGATTTTATGGTAAGAGTATGTTTAGTTTTATAAAAAACTGCCAGCCACTGCAAAGTGGCTAAACCATTATGCATTCCCATCAGCAGTGAAAGAGAGTTCCTATTGCCCCACAATATTGTCAATTTTTGGAGCTTTCAGTGTTCTAGATTTTGGTTATTCTAATAGATGAATAGTATCATCTTATTGTTTTAATATGCATTTACCTGAAGGCACAATGTGGCACCTTTTCATATGCTTATTTTCCATCTGTATATTTTATTTGATGAGGTGTCTGTTAAGGTCTCCTACTAATTTTTTAATCAGGTTGTTTATTTTCTTATTGCTGAGTTTAGGAGTTCTTTGCATATTTGGAATAGCAGTCCTTTATCAGAGGTGTGCATTGGGGGTTTTTTGGCAAATATTTTCTCCCACTTGGTGGCTCATCTTCTAAGTCCCTTCATATTGTATTTTGCACTGCAAAATTTTAAATTTTAATTAAGTATGGCTTATCCATTATTGCTGAGAATCAAGAGTGCAAAGGGCTGGAGAAGGTTGATGTTTCAGCTCAAGCAATAAGGTAGGAATGACTGAGTCTGACTACTTCCTTTGTTTGTCTTAAAATATTCCAGTTCACAAAAGATTGGATTATGTCCCTGCATTCGGGAGGGTGCATTGCTTCACTGAGTCCACCACTTCAAAGGCTATCTTCATCTGGAAATACCTTTACAGACACATTGAGAAATAATATTTAGCCAAATGTTTGGGTATCCTGTGATGCAATCAAATTATGATATGTAAAAATAAACATCACAACTATTAGGGTAAACTTATGTTTTTTATATCTAGTAATATTTACATTTGATTTTGAAATATCCATTGGAGGGGCACCTGGGTGGCTCAGTATGTTGGGGCCTCTGCCTTTGGCTCAGGTCATGATCCCAGGGTCCTGGGATCAAGCCCCACATCGGGCTCTCTGCTCAGTGGGGAGCCTGCTTCCATTCCTCTCTCTGCCTGCCTCTCTGCGTACTTGTAATCTCTGCCTGTCAAATAGATAAATAAATAAAAATCTAAAAAAAAATCCATTGGACTAGTGAAGTTCTTAGTTCTGAATAATCATGAAAGTTATACTTGTATCTGATAGTATATATGCCATCATCATATTTGAAAAAGAAACTATAGGATATCAGGGGATGTATATGGGGGTATAAAGAGTTATAGATAAAATATTACTATTTCGTGTGTATTCATTTGTTGCATACTTTGAAGACTTATCATCATAAATGCACATATCTTCAGATTGCACATATACATTTTTCTTGTAGGGTAATGTACTAGTTCCTATTGCTGCTGTAACAAATTACCACACTTAGTGGCTTGAAAAAACAGTTTATTATCTTACAGTTCTAGAGGTCAAAAGGGCTTCACAAAAGGGCTAAAGTCATGGCTGTCTTCCTGTCTAAAGGCTGAGGAAATCTATTTTCTCATTTTGTTTCATTTGTTTGTTTTGTCTTGTTTTGTTTTTCAGCTTCTAGAGGTCACCTGCATTCTTTGGTTTATGGTCCCTTTCTCTATCTTCAAAGCCTACAATGACTGGTCAAATAATTCTCATGATACCAGACATCTGGTTATGATTATTCTACCACCTTTTTCTTCATATAAGGATCTTTGTGATTACTTTGGGACCATCTGGATTATCAAAGGTATTATAATCTTAAGGTCATCTTATTAGGAATCTTAACTCCATCTTCAACCTTAATTCCCCATTGCTATGAAATATAACATATCCACAAGTTCTGAGAATTAGGATGTTGCCTCTTCAGTGAGGGTGGAGAGGGGGTGGAGCATTAATCTTCTGTACTAAATCACCACAGACTTAGTGGCCTTTAAGAACAGATATTTAGTCTCTTACTGTTCTGGAGACAAGAAATCTGGAATTGATATTGGGCTGAAATCAAGGTGTCAGCTGGTCTGCAGTCCTTCTGGGGGAAAAATTATTTTCTTGCCTCTTCCAGCTTTTGGTGGCTGTTGGCATTCCTAGTCTTGCTTGCCTTGTTGCCTGCATCACTCTAATCTCCACCTTCACTGTTGAATTACTTTCTCATCTTGTATGTGTCAAATCTCCCTCTGCCTTTCTCACTTGTAATTGGATTTAGGGCCTACCTGGATATTCCCAGATAATCTTTCCATTTCAAGATCCTTAATTTAATCACATCTGCAGATTATTTTCCCTAAAAGTAACATTTACAAATTCTAGGAATTATGGCCAGATACCTTTGAATGGCTTTTATTCATTCTGCTATACATAGTCTTTGAATTTGTTGTGTTTGTAGAATCTAGTAGAGAAATGAGAAAAATCTGCTTTAGACTACCCTGCTTCCTATAGTTTCAGGATCTTTGGGAAGCTTTCACATCTAAGGGAATGAATATAAAATGACAATAACTTATATTGGCATGAAATCCTAACATAAGTTACTTCCAAATATCAAAAATATGCTGGATAATTCAAGGCATTGGCTGACTTTTGAAATGTTCCTGTTGAAATTGTCCAAATACTATGAACCTAACCCCTTTTTGAATGTTATGAAAAATGAGAAGTTGGGATTATATTCTCAAACTGCCATTATTTGTCCTATTCTTACTTAATGGCTAGAGCAATATTTCCATCTTACTCTGAAACTTTCCTGCTCAGGAAAAATGAAGGTATGTCTATTATATGTAGGAATTTGGGCTATGTATCTACCATGCCACCCAACAGCCTAAAACATAATTGAATTCTCAAAACATTATTTCTTCTGTAAGGCATAATGCTTCTTGGGGTCATAAAAAGATCATAAACAAAGTCTTTACCTCCAGGAATGTCTACAGTTTGGCATGTTGGTGGTATCTATTGTCACTACTTCTCAATTCCAATCAAAGATCAACAGAAATATCAATATCTTACTTGTGACCACTTGTGTCATGAAGTATGTGTGCTATACTCCTAAAATGAATGTAGCTGAGATCCTATATGTCTCTCTAACCGATCTATATGTTAAATCCTTTTTTTTTCCGAGCATGGCAAAATGAAGGGAGAAGTCTCAGACTTTTAGCTGTATTTATGCTTTCTACATCATTTGGATCTTGGTTAGCCTCACTATTTCAGCTTATCCTTAATCATGATGTTCTGTCTTTTCAGTTTTTCTTCTTAAAAAGAATAGTCTTTCCTTTCCCCTACAATGTTACTAGCAGTAAGAGGAGTTATGTGTATCTGTCAGAAGAAAAACAAAAATGGAATTTTAATAGAATAATAAGAATCATGTTATATAGAATAAGTATACATAGAGAGTAAATGGTGACCTCTATTTTTGTGAACAAAATTACAGATAAAAACTCATACATCAGTAATAACAGAGATTGAATACATTGCATTTGTGAGTGGAAACTTTGTGAGAACTAATCTAAAATGGATCTAAGTTTTTATCACGAAGTCCCAATTGTAATGAAACTCATTTAGAGGTACTGGATGGCTCAGTTGGTTAAGTGTCAGACTCTTGATTTTGACTCAGGTCACAATCTCAGGGTCATGGGATTGAGCCCCATGTTGGCTTGGTGTTGGGCAAGGAGCCTGCTTAGGATTCTCTCTTTCTCCCTCTCCTTCTTAATCCCACTCATACCTCTCACTCTCTATCTCTTTCAAAATAAAATTCATAACAAATAAAAATAAAAATAAAACTCATTTGCACTGATGAGATCCTATAATTTCAAATCTTATAAAGAGGTTGTGATCCAGACAGTACTTAAGATTTCCTGTAGCTATTTAAAAGCATGTCTAGAAATGTATCTAGCAGTTCTTCTAAACACTTTATATGAGATCATGTATTTATTTTTTATATTCAATTAAAATTCTCTTTAATGAGAAAAAATGGGACTGACCAAACATGTTAATTCAGGTCTGGCCTTTATTTTAAAAACTAATCACTAATAATAATTTAAGTAGAATATGAGAAAAAAGAGGATAAAAGTAAAATGCTATGCTCAAAATTGCTTCTAAGTAAATTGACTTAATAATCAATTAAAAATGTATCTTGCTTGGAATTGCATATGCTGAGTGATAACAATATACCCTTGAAGAAAGTGACTTTATTGAACAAAATTTCTTCTCTTGCCTTATAGCAAGATAAATGAAATGTAAGATTTAAATAACAATATTAGGAGTCTGCACTGTAGAAAACATAGTCATTCTAAAGTTTGGACATTGAGTTTGAGAAGTTCTTTATAGATCTTGGATACCAACACTTTATCTGTAGTGTCGTTTGCAAATATCTTCTCCCATTCCATAGATTGTATTCTAGGTTTGTTTATTGTTTCACTCATATGTGGAACATAAGGAATAGTGCAGAGGACAATAAGGGAAGGGAGGGAAAATTGAATGGGAAGAAATCAGAGAGGGAGACAAACCATATGAGACTCTTGACTCCAGGAAACAAACTGAGGGTTCCAAAAAGGGAGGTGGGTGAATGGATGGAGTAACTGAGCAATGGGCATTAAAGAGGGCACATGATAAGATGAGCACTGCCTGTTATACTCAACTAATGAGTCACTGAACATTATATCAAAAACTAATGGGGGCGCCTGGGTGGCTCAGTGGGTTAAAGCCTCTGCTTTCAGCTCAGGTCATGATCCCAGGGTCCTGGGATCGAGCCCCGCATCGGGCTCTCTGCTCGGAAGGGAGCCTGCTTCCCCTTCTCTCTCTGCCTGTCTCTCTGCCTACTTGTGATCTCTGTCTGTCAAATAAATGGATAAAATCTTTAAAAAAAAAAAAAACTAATGAAGTTCTGTAGCCCGGCTAATCAAATTTAAATTAAAAAAAGTTTGAAATTCACTGGCCTACATTATCTAGGCTTTTTCCTTTTTTCTAGCTGGAATCTAGAAAGCATCACTAGAGTACATTCATAAACCTTCACTATTGTGCATGTTTTTTAAAGTGCAGACTCCTAGATACAACCCCCAAGAAATTTAGATTCAGTAAATCTGCAATGAGACCCTGGAAGGTATAATTTTTCAGAGGCCTCAAGTGATTCTGATGGACATCTAATTAGTTATGGAACCTAGTGCTCTGTAGTAATTCCAAATCTACAGAATATGAGAGTTGTAAAGGACCCTTATGTTATTTGAGTCCAATCTTCCCATTTTATAGATAAGGAAACTCAGGTTAGAGAAGTGAAGCATCTTGTGCAAAATCATAATTGTTCAAAATCCTAGCCATTGTTAGAGTTAAGCCCAGACTAGATCCCAGGTGACCTCATATGTGAAGTATTTGTTTCAGTAAGGGGAAGCATTCCAATAAGAAGATTCAAAAAAAGGGCCTGGAATAGGGCCGACTTTTCTTGTATTCATAATAGCTTGATTTAAAGTCAGTAACTTTACAGAGACTTGGTTATTTTGGTATAACACTATGTTATAGAGAGAAGAAGAAAGACATGTATCAAGTTTTATAATGTTGCCCTATGCTCTCTATCTAAAATATCTGCCATCCTCCAGGACCCAATTCAAAATGTAACCATCCTCAAGTGGACTTCTTCTACATCTTTTTCAAATCCCGTTGTTCTCTACAACCTCTGACTTCCCATTCCATGTAGTCTGTACCTGTTCTCTGCACGCTGTGTCTTCTACTTTGCAGGATTTTTTTGCATATATTTTGTATCTTTCCCTATATAGATTGTGATTTATTTTTATATCTTTGGCACCGTGTTCTATTCAGTGTTTGCATAAGGCCACAGAAATATTGCTTGATTTATGTTTCCATTAAATGTCCTCATTGACATACTGTTCTAACAGTAGAGGACCCCCCCCCCAAAAAGCAATAATTTGTTTGGAGTTTTTGATTCTTATGCTAACTTTAGGAAAAATTTGAAACCAGGTGAAAAAAAATGACAAGACAGCTGATTAAATTCCCTCCCCAATCAATCAAAACTGTAATGCATACCTTATATAATTAGGTAAATTTGAAATTTTCAAACATGCTAAACTGCCTACTTTCTGATTCATGTGTACTTTAGGCATCATTGAAAGGTGCGGGTTCTCAGACCACATTTTTTTGCATTTTCTTCTTATTTTCTTCACAATTTGCTTATTTTCCTATAATTTTTTGAAACTTACTTTATCAGTGATTGAAAACTACCTCTCCAGCCCAGGTACTAAAATGGAGCATTTAGGGGCACCTGGGTGGCTCAATGGGTTAAAGCCTCTGAGGCCTTCGGCTTGGGTCATGATCTCAGGGTCCTGGGATCGAGCCCCGCGTCAGGCTTTCTGCTCCATGGAGAGCCTGCTTCCTCCTCTCTCTCTCTGCCTGCCTCTCTGCCTATTTGTGATCTCTGTCTGACAAATAAATAAATAAAATCTTAAAAAATAATAATAAAATAAAATAAAATGGAGCATTTATTTGAAATATCATAGATGCCAAAAGAAATCATAGAAAATGAAGTTATTGAGAGAGAAGAGGAGGATTTTTTGGTCAAATTAAATCTCTCTATTTATATATATAATATATGCATACATTATATAATGTATTTATACAATATAAATATTTAAATATTCATATTATATATAATACATGTATTATATAGTAATAAATATTTATATATGCATCATAAATATTTATATCTTTAATATATATTAAATAAGTTTAATATATAAAATATATTTAATATATTATATTTAAAAATACTTCAAAATATGTTTACATATTTTATAATGTTTATTATACATTTATCTATTTATTTATTTACTTATTTATTTGGAGGTAGACATCAGGTATTTTATAGACCTTTTACTTTTTAGATAAAAAGATCCAAAATAATTTATGAGTCAAATGCTACTATTTATTACTAAGAAACAGCTACTTTTTATTTAGGAAGACAGTAAAAGGAAAGGAAATAGGATCTAAAATTTAAATGATGACTTCTATTTGTTTTTTTTAAAGATTTATTTTATTTTATTTATTTGAGAGAGAGAGAGAATGAAAGAGAGAGAGAGCATGAGAGTGGAGAGGTCAGAGAGAGAAGCAGACTCCCCACTAACCAGGGAGCCTGATGTGGGATTCAATGCTGGGACTCTAGGATTATGGTCTGAGCCAAAGGCAGTTGTTTAACCAACTGAGCCACCCAGGCGCCCAAGACTTCTATTTATTGCTTAAATATTTTGAAATAACAAAATCATAGATTTTAGTAAGAAAAGTAGGTGATGCTCTGTTTCTGTAATACAAACATGTGAGTGTGTGTGATATCTTTAATACCATGGTGAATTTAATTATTCAGTATTCAGTACTTTCACTGATGTGAGGGATTATAAAGACTATATTACAGCATTCTTAAAAAGATAGATTAATCTTTTCTTCACAAGTAGATGTTCCCACTGTACAGCATTTGTTTAGTCAATGAAGCAAGAAAGAAATGAGATAGTAGGACAATTTGTCATTCAAAGCTTAAACAGAATTGAACTTGTGAATTTTATGCTACTGCAGATGAATTTTATTAATAAAATTCAACCCCACAGAGAATTTCAAGAGGAATAGCTATGACTTTAGTAAATGCCGAATATATTTGACTTTCAAATGAATCTACATAGAAGAAAATTTGGCAAATTACCAGATTTTAAATGATTAAAAGAAGTTATGCAGGAGCAAAAGAGATGAACTATACTTTTGTGGTACCAAATAAAGTTGTGGTAAAGGAAAATTTTGTGATATTAAGTAGCATAGAGCTTTACTTTAGAAGTAAATATTATATGTACACAGTATGACTTTTTTTTTCCAATTTTTTATTAGGTTGGTCATACTCCCAAGCCTTAACTGTTGCTGAAAAAGTAACTTTAAATAATGTACTCTTCACAAGGCCTCTGTTTGATTGCAATTATTTAACACCATATAGCATTAGTATTCTAGAATGATGTTGAATAAGGCTTGAGAATTTTCCTCAATGGGGGAAAACCGAGAGCTTTTCCTCTACAGTCAGGAACAAGACAAAGATATCTACTCTCACCGATGTTATTTAAAATAGTACTGGAAGTCCTAGCCACAGCAATCAAACACAAAGAAATAAAGGGCATTCGAATCATCAAGGAAGAAGTAAATCTTTCACAATCTGCAGATAGTAAAGTTCTCTGTAGAACATCCGAAAGACTCCACCAAAATATTTCTAGGATGGATACACAAATTCACTGAAGTCACAGGATACAAAATCAATGCATGGAAATCTATTGCATTTCTACACACCAGTAATGAAGCAGCAGAAAGGGAAATTAAGGAATCATTCTCATTTATAATTGCACCAAAAACATTAAGATACCTAGGACTAAACCTGACCAAAGAACTTTGAAATAACAGCATGCTTCACTAACAGTGTTTACACCATTCATAGTTTATTTGTTACCAATTACAGCTAAACCAAACTCTAGCCTTAGAGTGATTAAATTGGTGATTTATGTTATGTTAGACTAAATAGTATTCTTTCTGTTCATCATTTGCTAAGCCCACCAACCTGGGTTTTTCCTGTATGGCCATTATGATGTTGAGGTATGTTTCCTCTAAACCTACTTTGTTGAGGGTTTTTAACATGAATGGAGGTTGCAGTTTGTCAAATGCTTTTTCTGCATCTATTAAAAGGATTATGTGGTTCTTATCCTTTCTTTTATCAATGTGGTGTATCACATTGATTGACTTGTGAATATTGAATGATTCTTGCAAACCAGAAATAAATCCCACTTCATCATGGTAAATAATTTTTTAATGTACTTTAGGATTCAGTTTGCTAATATTCATGTAGCCACTCCGGAAAATAGTATGGAGTTCCCTCAAAAAGTTAAAAATAGAATTATGGTACAATCCAGTAATTTTTCTACTAGGATTTACCCAAAGAATACAAAAATACTAATGCAAAGAGATACTTGCATGACAATGTTAATAGCAGCATTTTCTAAAAGAGCTATATTGTGAAAACAGCCCAGTGTCATCCATCAACTGGTGAATGGATACAGAATATGTGACACACACACACACACACACACACACACACACACACACACACACACATATACACAAAGAATATTACACAGCCATAAAAATGAAATCTTGCTATTTGCAACAACATGGAGAGAGCTAAAGAGTATTCTGCAAAGCAAAATAAGTCAGTCAGAGAAAGACAAATACCAAATAATTTCACTTATATGTGGAATTTTAGAAACAGAACAAATGAACAAAGAGATAAAAGAGCAGGAGGCAAATGAAGAAATAGACTCATAACTATAGAGAGCAAACTGATGGTCACCAAGAGGGAAGTTGGAAGGAGGGAATGGGTTAAATAGGTAATAGGGATTAAGGAGTGCAATTGTGATGAGAACTGGATGTTGTATGGAAATGTTGAATCATTATATTGTGCAAATTGAAACTAATATTACACTGTATGTTAACTAACTAGAATTTAAATAAAAATTTTAAAAAATAAACAGCTGAATATTTATGCTTACAAGGTATGACTCACTGAACTGCAAGAATGCCCTGAAATACTCAATATTCTACAGGCAAACCTAACTTGCTACCAGTAAACAATCAGATACCTAAGACAAATAATCCAGCGTCAAATAGGGATAAGCTATATTTATGTTAATTAATAAATTGCTTTACTAATGATTTCAAAGGTTTTCTAAAATAATCTTGAAAATAATTTAAATCTGTGTTGTTCATTACAGAAATAATGATCAACTCTCTAAGACTTCTTCTTAGGGGAGGGTTAGTTGTTCTCAAGTACAAATCATGTACCTTGGTCATCCACAAGGCAAGTGCTGGTGATTGTTAGGGCAGCCAAACAACAGCTGTTAGATCATTGTAATGGAGAGTCAACTGAGAGCCTCTGCACATTTAGAAGTTGAGTCAGTCAGCCATCAAAGAAACACCAGAGGAAGTATAGTCATATTTTCTTCTAAGATTAAACAAAAGTATAAATAAAATCAATATTTATTACTTAATATTGGCTTCAAATTACTATGAATGTATACTTTATTCATTTATTCAAAAGTTATTTTTGGATGAGGTGTAGCTAAGATGGCAGTGGAGTAGTACTTTAGGCTCATCTTATCTCTCTAACACAACTGGACAACTATCAAATCATTGTAGGGGCACCTGGGTGGCTTAGTTGGTTAAGCGTCTGCCTTTGGCTCAGGTCATGATCCCAGGGTCTTTGGATCGAGTCCCACATCAGGCTCCCTGCTCAGCAGAGAGCCTGCTTCTTCCTCTTCCCTCTGCTGCTTCCCCTGCTTGTGTGTCCTTTCTCTCTCTCTGTCAAATAAATAAAATCTTTTAAAAAAATCATTGTAAATACCCCAGGAATCAACCAGAAGAATGACTGAACAAACTCCATAAATGAAGGAAGAGAAGAAGCCACATAAAAGAAGGTAGGAAGCATGAAAACCTGGTTTGGGGGAGAACTTAATTGTCAGCACTGAAGTGATACATGCATCCTGATGCTTATAGCAGCATTATCAAATCATCTGGAAAGAGGCCAAACATCCATCGATGAATGGACAAAGAAGAGGTGGTGTGAGTGTGTGTGTGTGTGTGTGTGTGTGTGTGTGAGATTTGGGAGCTTGTCAGAACAGTAGATTTTAAAAGTGAACTACTTTTCCTAGTGTTAGGAAATTTTTTTTTATTTCTTTTCAGAGTAACAGAGTTCATAGTTTTACACCACACCCAGTGCTCCATGCAATGCGTGCCCTCCACAATACCCACCACCAGGCTCCCCCAACCTCCCACCCCCCGCCCCTTCAAAACCCTCAGGTTGTTTTTCAGAGTCCCTAGTGTTAGGAAATTTTTCTGAACAAAATCAATTTGTTGATGCAAACCAAAATCTTAATGTGCTATTATTTAAGAAAACTACTAGACAGAAAATTGAAAATCTATTTTCCCTTCAAGGCTACTTTCTACAGCCCTTATAACTCCTTTATTTTCAAAATAGATTACTACATGGTTATAGGCATTTGTAAATTATTTTCCCCATGAATACCACTGTGTCTTTTGTTCTTATAGGAGAAAAGCTTTTTTTTTTTTTTTTTTTTTTTTTTTTTTGCCTATAACCAGTACATGAAATTTTAAGGATATCTATTTACCATATGAAAAAGAGAATTAACTTACCATCTTTATCATGCTGGAACTCTGAAATTTTTAGATTCTATCAATCTGAGCTATCAGTAGATGATCCATTTCCTTCTTGCTAATATGCAAATTTTTAATAAGAGACACCAGGGTTTTATTTTATCTTACCACTGTCCCAGATGCAATACCTTATATTGAATGAGTTCTGAGCTATTAGGAAGTTTACACCGATGAGCTAGAGATTTTAACAATGTTTTTAGGTCACATACATTGTGAGCACTCAGTTCTTTTACAGGCTTCTGTTTTTGTTGAGTAAGAAATGAGAAGAACATGGATGACTAAGAGTCATCTTAGCGTTTTGATTACTTTTTCAATTCCATTAAATGTTATATGTCTTTCCAACTAAATTTGAGCTCTAGGAAGGACAGACACCATGGTTATCTTGTTCATTGTTGTTGCTCCAAACCCAGCTCATGCTCTCCCTTCCATGGAATCATTTGGCTAATTTCCATGATTGGTGATTGATTTTAAAGGGGATGAGTCTGGCTTGGGCACAACTTTTCCAACTGAAGTTTTGAGGAATCCCAGTTACTGAAAGAGTAAGGTTAAATACCTGAAAAATAACAAAAGTGCATAGGGTTCAAAATGAAGATTTATTTGCTTTAGGATCAAAAGGCTTAGATTAAAAACAAAAAAGACTTTGAGTTTAAAGCCCAGTGGAGATGGGATCAGGGTACAGAAAGGTTAGTAATAACCAAGGGAAGCTGTAAGAGAATTCTGGAGTGAATATTTCAAATACTACTTTCCAGAAATTGTGGGACAGAATCAAAGCCCAGAGCCACAAAGAACAGTTATTACCATTCTGAGCAATATCAAAATTCAGTTTAGAAGTGCAAGCTTCATATCATGAAGTATTGGGAATCACTTATTTTTTCATATAACACTTCCATCTTTGTAATGTTTGTGAATTCCCAAGTAGTTTTGTGGAATATTTCTATGGTTTCTGGGAATATGAAGATACAGAAAGACACTTTTGCCACAAAGTTATATTAATAAATTAACAGCAACTTCTAGTATAATACAATTGTAGTTCACCCATAAACACCCTGTTTTACAAATAAGAAAGGAGGAAAAATGGGCATAAAGCACACAAGTTTTATACCAATATGAGGATTAGAGCTCCTTTCATTCCACTTTCCATTTAAGAACTTTGACTCCTTTTTTTTTTTTTTTGTCCTTCTTAACCTACTGTGGTCATGTCTCTCTGTATCCAAACATTTTGGTAGTGCTGTTCTACATTGACTCTGGTCTTGGTCATGTGTCTTTCTTTCACCAATAGGTCATTGCAAGATTCATGCAAGTAGAGACTTTAAAAGTGCTTGTATATTTTTGTTTCCTCTCTTTGACCTTGTCAAAATCATGACAAATTACCTGAGCTAGCTTGCTGAAAAGATGTGAGAGATACATGGATAATAGCTGAGTTATCAACCAGAGAGGTAAAGGATCTGTACTCGAGGAACTACAGAACACTCATGAAAGAAATTGAAGAAGACGTAAAAAGATGGAAGACCATTCCATGTTCTTGGATCGGAAGAATAAACATTGTTAAAATGTCTATACTACCTAGAGCAATCTATACTTTTAATGCCATTCCCATCAAAATTCCACTGGTATTTTTCAAAGAGCTGGAG